>JAWNNQ010000129.1:0-277717 GCA_035044765.1 Leucophenga montana | reverse complement strand
ACCAATTTCGATTTCACAGAAGGGTCTAAAGACGGAGCGGCAGGCCGCACCATTCGGTGTAGTTCAGTCACTGGCAATCCGGAGCTTCTTCAGGTCATCATAGTTCAGGTTTTCGTAGTAAACTTTTACTGCTGGAGCTTCGGGGTTCATCCGGACGCAGCCAGTCCAGCCCAGTCCAGCCGCTTTAATGCGCTGGACTATGTCCACCTCATCATACAGCTCATACAGCTCGTGGTTTACATGGGTCCTAGACTCGACGCCAATTCTAAAGGGACCAAAAATCCCACGAAAAATCTTTCTTTCGAACACTCCTAAAGACGCTGTAACCGTTGATATCAGGGTCCATGCTTCTGCGCCATACATAACGACCGGGATTATCAGTGCCTTACAGATTTTTATCTTCGTACTTCGAGCTTCTAATTAGCTTGTTGAACCAAAGTAGCAGCGAGTAGCAAGCGTGCTTCTTCGTCTGATCTCTCAGCTGACGTTGTTGTCGCTGGTAATATCTGTTCCCAGACGTCTAGCTTTCGCTGAATGTTGGGACGTGCCGAATGCACCATGCTGAGCCTCGTGCGTACTTTGTCTGCCACAAGGTAGTGGTCCGAGTCGATGTTGGGACTTCGTACCGTTCGCACATCCAACACGCTCGATGCGTGTCTTCCGTCGATCACAACATGATCAGTTTGGTTGCCTAGTATATGTCTCGGTGTGAAAATCTGGTGCTACTGATTACCATGTTAAGACCTGCGACGAAATGGATAAGCATCTCTCCATTGTTAGAGGTAGCGTCGTGAAGGCTAAATTTTCCGACTGTTGGGCCAAAGATTCCTTCCTTCCCAATTTTGGCGTTGAAATCGACAAGCACAATTTTTACATCGTGATTGGGGCAGCGCTCGTAGAGACGTTCGAGACGCTCGTAAAATTCATCTTGAGGCGCATCGTCTGCGTATTCCGTCGGGGCGTGTGCACAAATCAGGCTTATATTCAAATCAGGCTTAGCTTTGATACGTATCGCATACAGGCGCTCGGCCACAGGTATGAAAATAGTGACGAGACCTCGTAGTTTCCTACTAACCATGAAACCGCAGCCAAATTCGTGCTTCCTAATTGAGAGGAGTGGCTGCCTTCTCACAATTTGCTCACCAGGAAGATGCCGTGGCTTTCCCAGGAGATACTGCTTGGACCGTTTGCAAAAGAATCCCAATTTTACCGCTCCCAAGAGAAACGGCCAAAAAACTTTCCACTCCTGCAAACGATCCCATCCCCATTGTCCGGTTTTAGTTATAGTGATGTATCTATAACTAAAACCGGACAATGGGGATGGGATCAGTTTTGCAGGAGTGGAAAGTTTTTTGGCCGTTTCTCTGTATCAACTAAAAATGTTGATATTTGGTTACTTAGTGTAGATCTACATTTTATACAATACTAAATGTGTGTGTGTGTGTGTGTGTGTTGATAAATTATAAATTTATATTATATATTTTACCGTTTTTCGAGTTTTCAGTATCTACTTAGCACTTGGGATTTGGTCGTTTCCCGCGCTCCCTTGTGTAACGCGTACATTTTGACCATTACTCCTATTTTAGTTATTGTAATTTTCCCGGTATTGGTAATTCCTATTACCCCCTCCCCGATTACCATTATTGTAACCACATCCAGCCCTATAATTCGATTCGCCTCTACCGCGTGACTGACCCCGGTAATTAGAATACAGCGTTATTTTGTCCAGTTGCTTCTGTGTAACTGTTTACGAATTTGGCGACGACATCGTTCATGTTAGTGAACTTGCCTTTTCTTAAGTACAATTTTTAGAGTATTCCGTAGGTTTTGAAGCCGTTTTTGCACCATGTGATTCCTTATCAATTAGTTTGCCAATTGTTGTTGTTGCTGTTGTTGTTGTAACAGCTTCGTGTGAGCTGTGTCAGGAAATATATATACACAATTTATTATATATGAATGAATGTAGTAGTGCAAAGCAATTTGTGAATGTAAGAGAAAGACAGACCGAAATGCAACCTCAGGTGTCAAGGTCTAGGAAAAAAGCAACATCCTCTGGTCGTAACCAGAGGTCTAAAGGGCTCAATTGAGTCGGATGGGACGGGCAATTGAACAAATGAATTATATCGTGCGGTGATTGACCGCATTCAGGGCAGCAATTAGTATTGCTAATCCCAATTCTTTCCCTGTAGCACTCGAGCATAACGCTCCATCTGGATCTTAACTGTGCAAGTTTCTTCCTGGTGCTACGAGGGAGATGTTTTTCGCTCTCATTAATAGGCGGAGGTCTTCCACCTAATATAATATTGTCCCTATAAGAGCGTATGGCATGTTCAGTTGCATCTTTATGCAATTGGGCCCTTCCAGAAGTATACTCATACTCCTCTATGTTCCTATCAGTGATAAAGCGATTTATGCTCGACTTATATATCCTGATATCAGATCTTATTCGGGTGGGCGCTGATGTACTGAGGGTGCCATGGTTCGGATGATTACTTCTGTACCAAGAACTGCTTCGAAAGCAACTCATTATGTTGATGAACAGGAAGTATCATCGCTTCATTGTGCAAATGATCCTCATGGGTCATTTGCAGACAACCAGTGGCAGTCCTCAACGCACTATTCTAACTTCTTTGCAGGCTTTGCCATTGAGTCTTACTTAGGAAAGGGGTCCATACAGGAGCAGCATAATTTAGGACAGAACGTCCAATAGCTTTATAAGTTGTTATTATAGTCTCCTTGTCCTTACCCCAAGAAGATCCGGCAAGCGCTTTCAACACTTTGTTTCTCGACTTAAGGCGGTTATTTGTCTTAGTGGCATGAGCCGAGAATCTAAGCAATGGGTCAAATGTAGTTCCCAATATTATCGGGTACTGGACAGTAGGAACTCTTAGACCTCCAACAAAGACATCTAGTTCCATCCTCACCTCCTTAGTCCAGGAAGTGAAAATGGAGGCAGACGACTTATGAGTTGAAAGCCTAAGGTTGCGAGCATTGTAAAAATTTCATAAATTATCCAAATAGATATTAATTCTCGCACAGATATCGTCTACATTCACGCCCGATGATAAAACAGAACAATCATCTGCATAGGTCACTAGTTTTATATGGGGAGGGGGAAGGGGCATCTTTGCCAAATAAAGGTTAAAGAGAAGAGGAGAGAGAACCCCACTCTGCGGAACACCTATCTTTAACTTTCGATAACCCTACCGCACACCCCTAAACTCAACGTATGTCCTTCTACCATTAAGATAGTTCACTAGCCAGTGTTTCGTTTTATCGGGTAGTGAGGTGGAGTCCAGGTCTTGAAACAAGATTTCATGATCAACTGTGTCAAACGCCTTGTTCAAGTCTAGAGCCACCAGCACTGTACGTTGTAAGTCCATCAGCTATAAAAGTTGTGATTTCGCTTAGTGCTGAAGTCGTACCACGACCTTTCCTAAAACCGTGCTGATGATCTGCTAGAAGGCAGTGTTCTGTCATTGAAGGAAGTAATAATGACTCAAGAACTTTCACTACAGGTGAAAGAAGCGATATCGGCCTATAAGAGGAACCAAGATCAGCTTCAATGCCAGGTTTTAAGAGAGGTACAATCCTTGCTACCTTCCATACATCAGGGAAAATTAGTTGGAAAATGGATAGGTTTAACATTCTACCGCTATAGGCCCAAGGTGCTTCAGCATCAGCATTGATATGCCGTCTGGGCCGAGTGCCTTGGATGATTTTGCTTTCCCTATAGTAGCCAGAACATCATCACATGTAAAATCCACCAAATCTTCATGTCCTTTTTTCCTTCTAATGTGACGTATGGATTTAAGCTTTAACCTATTTTGCTGAGAAGGGTATTGCACGAACTGTCTGCAGAAATAAGTGGCACACTTCTTTGACGATCCTTCAAATATGACAGATGAAAGAGCTCTATTCTTCGGTACACCAGATATATTTTTAATAGTATTCCACAAACTTCGCGAACCCGAGTCACAATTATCCAAGTGCACTAGCCATTGCGACTTTCTATATTCCGCAACGAGATTGTTCACATTGCGAGACAACAAGGCAATACGACTATCACCCGGATCATTGGAACGAATTTGATCACGCAAGGTCGCTAAGCGTGCAGCTTCCGCTGAAAAGCCTGGCCTAATATTAGGAAACCTGCCAGCAGGAATATGCCTCTTTGCAGCCTTGGTGATCGAGTCTCTAAGAATTCTTTCACCTACCTTAACATCATTGGGAGGCAAGAGACAGCTGATTGATTGATCAATACAACGTGTAAACTCAGTCCAGTCAGCCCTATTGTAGTTTAAAAAGACTCGACGATCCGCTTCAACAATCTCTTCCGGACGAGTAATGATAATCACAATAGAGATATGGTCCGAGCCCAACGTTATATCAATCGACCACTCAGAGTATGGAATAAGCGATTCACTGACGACAGTTAAATCAGGGGAGCTGGATGTGGTAGTACTCATCCTGGTTGCACAATCCTCATTGAACGTACGAAGAGGAGAGCTGTCTATTTGGTCCGCTATACTAATACCCCTAAAGTCATTTCCTAACTCCAAGAACCACATCTCATGGTGAGCATTGAAATCACCGAGAGTAACTCTATGATCCCCTTGCAAGACGTGGCTCAAAATCAGATTATGCCCAGGGTCGCAGCTGTTGACTGGTGGAAGATATAAGTTCACAAAATCGATCTCGACATCTCCGGACTTTACAGCCAGATATTGTGTCTCCAGAAATGAATTCTGTTGACCAACAGAAGGCTGTGATCGATGAATGCCAGTCTTCCTCCACTGTTCCTGTCTCTGTCCTGCCTGACTATATTAAAGTCAGCAACAGATGCCAGCCGCCATGAGTCTGTGAGCTGCTGCAATTAAGACGTCATGACGCACCATGTAGTCCACAATCTCAGCCACCTTCCCACGCAGACCATTACAATTGAGTTGCATAACTCTAAAAGAGTTAAATCGCTGCTCAATTAATGGACTGAGAGCACGCATAATTTGTTGACGGGGCGGCGGAAGAATTGGCCAAGACTGCGTAGAACTACAGGAGCTACATGTCGCCCGCACGGGTGACCGGGACATAGATGGGACAAGCATATTACTATGTACAGGTAGACAGCATGACGCAAAGAAGCCAGCTCTCCAATCTCTATGAGATCTTAGATCAGTGCACCTCCTCATATGACACCAATTGTGACAGCCGTTACATCGCACAGATAAAACATTGCTATGCATCTGATTGCCAGAAACGGAGCATACCCAGCTTGCAACGGCAGTTGCTTGTGAGGAGGAGGTTGTTGCAGTTGCGTTAGATGTAGGTACAACAACTGTGCTATCATCGGTAACAGAATTACAGTTACCTAAGCAGCAGCTAGCAACACATTGTTCTGTCCAGTCTCTATGAGACCTCACGTGGCACCATCTGCCACATCTAGAACACTGGACCGAGGTTGCATTCCTGAAAATCCCTCTTCCACAAACAGAGCAGAACCAGGGACCAGGTCCCGGGTTCCTCTCAATGCCGGCGCGGCACAGGAGTATTTTCAACAGTTGCGCCGACAGAACTGTTGAACCCATATAAAAAATTGTATACATATATACGTGATACAGCCACTTGCCAATTGTTCTTTCAATTTGGTTTTTATAAGGCTAACAGCAGTTGCCTCATGCGTTCCCATCACACTTTGTACCACTTCTGTGGCTTCGAGAAAACTACGTAAGTTCTCTGGTTTGCCGGTGAAATCTGGCAGTAGCTGGAACGCTAACCTCAGGAAATCAACTAGAGATTGGGTCTTTCTGTCTTTATTGTGAATTTGGGCCTCAATTCCTACATCTTGTTCGTAAAAGAATTTCATGTTATTAGATTTTGTTCAGAGCATTCGACCGACTCTGGTATCTCTTTTTTGGCAGTGATTATGCATATTATTGCACTTTAGTGCCAAATATAAACATCAAATTCCGTTCATCATTACCAAGTAGAGTTTTAATTCCGAAAGATCCTTGGTATTATCAATAAGCTGTATATCGTTTACCACATTGGCCTTGGGATTTTTAATTCTAGATTCCTCGTTGCCCATGTTGAAAATAAACGCGATTATTCAATCAATATAAAATAAGGGAGGTAAAAAAACATTACCTATATTTCTATATTTAAGTAAAATTTTGAAAAGTTTTGTAAAAAATCCTTTTTTTTTTGTCAAAATTTCCTCCGCTTAGCATAGAAGGGTTTCATAACCATAGTAAAAGTCGATGCGTTCGAAGAATTACTCTACAATTACAACTGTGCTCACTATAAATGACTACTCTTTTAATGCAGGAATTTTTTTTTTTAATTATCTTTTCATTTCCTTCTATTATTGCACAGGTTTAGCCTCTTTATTCTATTTACCGTTATCAAATTCAATTGCGCTTGTTTTTGCGTTTCATAACAATATGTTTTATGTTATTTCATTAATAATACGTGACAAGTGCGCAAAAAATTTAAGAATTTATGCCACGTACATCTTTGTTAGGCGAAGTAGAAAGAGGAAATATATTAGCTCTTGAATTGGAGGGTTTCTCAAAAGGAGAAAATTGGTAAAAGCCGAAAGTTGTCCAAAAAAAGAAATTTAACTTGGCTGGTCCTGAAGGATTAAATGATTATTGGCGGGATTAAAATCTTTAAATCTCGCATGGACTGCGTGTGTTTGTGTGGCAAACATTTCTCGTTACACGCTCAATTAAGCCCGAAATGACGAAATCGCATCGAATGGATGCATAAGCTACGCTTTGTTCATTTACACTGAAGTCTACGCACAAATAAATTGTTGTACTCACAGATACTAAAATGCTAGTAGACGAAATACGTATTAATACTATATGGACTTATTCAAAACTTTAAAAAGTTAACAATTCATGTGGAACTATTTTTAGCTTGCAGAGTTAGCGGATTGGTCGAGATCAGAAGAACAAATTTTATTGATATTTCTATATCTCTTTATACAATGTATAACAATATTTGTAAGCTGGGTATTTTGATAAAATAAATATGAAGAAAAATGGTTTCATGTGACTAGTTGATACATATCATTACCAATGCAAAACCAAAATCAAAATCAATAAAAATGAAAATGTATACAATATTTTGCCAAGCCATTTTCTGGAGAAGATTGACTCAAAATGATACAAAAAACAAACAGCGAGAGTCGAAGACAATCGCAATCATTGGCCTAATGCAAGATCCTTATAAAAATCATGATAATCAGGCGAGAAGATAGTATTTCAGCTAGTCATCAGTTTAAGATTTGTATTAGTGCCAACTATTGCAAATTAAAGCGTCGATTCCAAAAATCCCTTGGAACAAGTATATCCCTTATTAGCCTTTCTATGGTTAATCAAGTGTCATATATGCACTAAAATATCCGTGAGAACAAAGTCAATACAGCAGTAATCCGCAATTATTTGCAAATATAGTTTTCTAAAAAGAATCGGCCATAAAGTGTCAAGAAAAAATCAGAAAGAAACATTTTGATTTTCGACATACGTACAAGAGACCGAGATGCTAGACAGAGGGTTCCAATATATAAAAGATTGATGGAAAAGGGCACAGACAACCACACAGACAGACAGTCATACATGACTAGATCGACTCGTCTCGCCGCGCTGATCACGAATATTTATACTTCACGGCGTCTCCGATACTTCCTTTAAGACGAGGCTTATGTTGTGACTAAATTATAATACTATTCACACTCATAGTGAAGAATATAAAAAGTCTCATCGAGATGAAACAAACATATAGCATCACAATTTGGAGTAGCCAAAGATGGATGATATCAGAACAATAATTATTTCTAAAAATGATAGCTTAGTTTAATAACTCTCTCTTAAATACAAATAGTTTTTCTATGGGAACTGTACATTCCAGTGGTTACATCACAACAATTTTTTTTTTCATTTTGAAGTTAGGACCTTGGCATTTTGTGTGAAATACTGTATCATGGAATGTATTTCGAGATCTATTGCAACAATCGAACATTTTGATGTAATTTTCGACCAGTTTTTAACATTTCGGTCGGTATTTCGGCCATAACTTAACGAAGTTTGAGAATTATCCACGTCAACACAATCTTTCTTGTATCCCCACGAAAAAAGAGACCATCGGCATCAAATTTCATGATCTCAGTGATTGAAGCGGGCGCAGCATCGCACGTCGGGTGCGTTAATAAAGTGAAGAAATGAAAAAGAAGAATGAAGTTTAAGTAGAATTAGAAGTTAAATTTTCAAAATACAAGAACAATTGAAGTTAAATAATTTTATGAGTTATGCTACTTTGCAGCAATTTAATCACTGCAAAGTCGCGCGCCTAATCCAAAAGTGCAGTCCAATATTCAGAAAGTATAACAGCTTTCTAGATATTGCCTAATTTCCTTATTTTTCATTATAATCTCCTATTCTTTTAGTCTGATTTTGCAGATTTATTCTTAATTTATAGGTAATTGAGTATATTTTTAACAATTTATACAATACTTTCCAGTCCAATTATTTTCCTGAAACGCTATTTATGCTTATATATCGACAATTTTAGCAAACTTTCGTAAAATAATATGATTCTACTAAGAAGAATATTTCATTTGGTTAGTTGATAACTGATCTATTAAACATAAATGGGGTTTTTAACTAAATCAGTTGTAAAATGTAGGTAACAAGCATTTTAATTACAAGAAAGAACGCTGAAGTCAAGTGTGCTCGACTTCAAGATACTCTGTACCTTGTCTAAGGCTCTTTAATTGAACCAAAGATTTGTATAGTGGTCTGAACTGAAAATTTGTCGGATAGTTTACTTACGAAAACTAATAAGAGGTGGCACGTTTGTATGGGAGCTCGCGTTGTAGTGATGTCAACACGTTTATTTTATACACTTTTTCGGAAGAGGGTCGCTATCTCGTATAGTCTCGAAGATATCGATGTTCAAACAGACGACCAGACGGACATCGGTATATCGACTTACCTTCCGATGCTGATCAAGGATATATATACTCTTTATGGGGTCTACCACACCTCCTTCTGTTTGTTACATACATTTGCAGAAACTTAATATATCTTTTACTTTTTGGTACCGAAATTCAATTTTTACTCACTTTTATATAAATGAGTATAAATGTAAATTTTATGGTAATTTGGTGTTTTTGTATACGGATTCATTGTTGTCTTCTGGCAACCTCAAACAATTTTTGAAATCGCTTTCGATAAAAATGTTCAGTTAGGTTCAACAACGTGTCGAAATAGTGCAATGCGTTTTCGAAATACTTCCAATCAAGATTTTTAGATATATGTGGGATATTTTATTATGAATAACGTAAGGAACAAGAAATTTGACGATTCTAGCTTAATTAACAACAAACAAAATACCCGCTTTCACGCTACAAAATAGCCCATTCCGTCTTTCTCTGTTTAGCACATATCCTGCTGGGGCGGTATATTGTATAAAAAAAGATAGAGATGTCATGGGACACCCGGATGAATCGAAGTTCCTTTCGCTATATATTATGTATTAAATAACAGGCGCAGCGAAATAAATTAACAACGTTTGACGTAAATAAATAAATAAATGAAAAATAAAAACATAAATGAAGGAGCGGTAATAAAATAGTAATTAATATTTTTTTTTTTAAATATATGAAAATAAACATTTTACATCAATCACCACCTTCCCCATGTTCCCTTATCCGACTGTCCCCTGCGAGGGCGAGCTGAAGAGAATTAGACATTTGCAATTAATTGCTCCAGCCCAATACTGAGATCGATGAAAATTTTAGCTACAGAAATTATAAATTATTACTGCTATGTAAACCAAACAAAAAACAGTGTTCCAAAATCAATATGAAATACTAAAATTAGATATTTATTAGGTGAAATGTCCCTCGTATGGAATTTTTCTTTGGTTTTTTCTGACGGAAATTCTCTTTGGCTCCTGTGTTTTGAGTATATCAAGTATTTTTGGTAGCAAACATTTTTGTTATCTGAGTACTCGATGAAAAACAGTTCGTGCCAAAAATTTTTGATTGTTGTTCGACGGCGTTTTTTTATATGAAGTATTTTCGGTATCAAAAATTTTCATGGAACTCAGTATTGGGGTTTCACTGAAAATTGTTTTTTGATAATAAACTATTTTATAGAATTGTGGCCAATTATCTCAGTTTCCTTTGTATTTCAATAAATGTTTTTCTACAACAATTTTTTTGTTTTCTTGTCCGGTGTCTACACACAGAATTCTATTTTACCTTAATTCGGAACCAAGTGGAAATCTCTTTCAGCCTGATTGAAATCAGGCTGTGAAATTATTGATTGCACATGTAAACTCATCAAATCAAAAGATAAACCATAAGGATTTTAATATTTTAGAACATTTTAATTATTTAATTTATATTTATAAAAATGTGTATTGATTGGCTCCCGGTCAACACACATTATTTGATAACAGAGCATCAAATGAAAACGATTTTTTTTGCCTATATAAATCAAGAGTATATTAAGTATGTGCAAATGTCTGTAACAAGCAGAAGGAAACGTGGTAAACCGCACAAGGTGTATATATTCTGGATCAGGATCGGAAACTTTGTCGATTAAGCCATGTCTGTCTGGATGTATGACACAACAGAACTCTGGAACTTTATGTAAGAGCTAGAGACTTTCAACTTTACATTTATAATCTCCTTAACGATACACAGATGTCTGAAACTAAATTTTGTGGATGCCACCTTCACAACGCCCACCACGCCCACCACGCCCACCACGCCCACCACGCCAACAATGCGGCCATTTGACCCGTATATGCACTGAAAAATGTTTGCTTTTCTTTCTTTTTTTTCGTTTGAATACATTTTTTTAATCAAAAAGAAACATTTTTTTATTTAAAAACAAACATATTTTTTTTTTTTATTGAAGTGAGTACTACGAGTATGCATATGCCATATTTGGTAGGTGCGAATACATTTTTTTTGTTTTTTCTTTTATTTTATTTCCAATCTCTAGAGATAATAAGTAAATTTTATAAGGGAGAATATTTACAGAGGGTTTTTACATGTAGGGGATATTTAGAAAAGAGAGTGGCATATGTACTACCACTCTTTGGGTGGCCTAAAGGGAAGGTCGAGTGGATGATGTCTTTTCAGACGACGACGGTGCTGGCTATTGTCGAACAGGTTTACGGCCAGGGGTTACAGTATCGATCCACTCTGTCTTGGTGTTAATGGCTGAATCTTCTCACTTCGTCAGTGACACTTGGAATGCCAAGGTCCTTGTGGATCACCTGATTATTGACGTAATATGGTGCTGTGAACAATTTTCGCAAAGTAATGCTTTGAAATCATTGTAGTATTTCAATGTTCGATGTTGATGCTGTGCCCCACAGCTGAATCAGGACTTTATTTCTCAGGTTCGGTTGGGATCTGTAGCCGAGGAACCATTTCATCTGCCGGAGTTTAAGACTAAGCTGTTTTCTTTTAGATTTGATGAGCTCTGACCAGTTTAGTCTCCTGTCGAGTGTTAAACCGAGGTATTTCACTTTTCTCACTGTAGGCATTGTGGTGCCATTCATGCTGACCTCTGGGCAAGTTTTTGGCCTGCTAGCAAATGTAATATGCGCAGACTTGCCTTCGTTAACGACGATGTTCCATCTTTGTACCCATAGTTCGAGACTTGTGACCTGCGATTGCAAGATTGCTGACGCTTCTGCATGATCCGTCGAAGTGGCTAGTCACTTTCTAGCACAGGAATGTCTGCAGTGTAAAGAGTATAGAGAATGGGACCTAACACGCTTCCCTGAGCGACGAATGCGTTTACTTCGTGGACTTCGGACTCGGCCCATTCGCATCTGACGTAGAATAGACGCCTATGTGAATAGGACCTTAGCAGCAGGTAGAATGGGGCTGGTAAGATAGTCTTGAGCTTATAAAGCACTGAATGCCAAACAAGCCTGTTTAATATCAAGAAAATCTGCGGAACAGTACTTCCACAGTACTTCAAAAGAGCTCAATATCGTTTGTGCTATTCTGTGGCACTGCTCCGCGGTTCCATGCTGGCTGCTAAAACCAAATTGGTGCTCTAGAAATAAGTTTCCGTTTTCCAGCACTGGTAATAACCTGTCAAAAAATATTCGTTCGAATATCTTGGACAGTATCACCAGTAGACCAGTTCGGATGTTCTCTGCAGATGTAAAGGATCTTTGCTTTCTCTTCGTTGGAGCGACACCAGAATCCGATTGAATTTATAATGGGTGGAATTCGTTTAGTTGACCTATTAAAGTATTTGGTGTTGTTCCAGAGGTTGTGCTCCAGCCCATTAGGGTCAACGTATCGAAGATATTCTGAAGAAGTGTCTTCAGATATTTGCCTGCACGGTTAAGAGCAGCCTTATCACGTGGATTTCGACAAAGCTGCCAAATCATACGGATACGACGTTTGATTCTCAGCTGTTCCGTGACTTCTTCCGAGTGCAGGTATCTGTCTCTTTGGGGTCTCTGTGAATTCACTGAGCATGACTAGGTCGGAGCATGGCAGTCAGTAGCACCAGATTTCAGCACCGTAACATACACAAGGCTGCTTTGCGCAATCCTGATCAAAACACACGCAATCAAATTGATCCTATTGTGATCGACGGAAGACATGGATCGAGCGTATTGGATGTGCGAACGGTACAAGGTCACTACATCATACCTTATGGCAGCCATTAGTCTACCTATGTTAAGTGGCTGTCCATAAAAAGGCACAACATCGAATTCCAACCTAATATTGACCTTAATAAAGAAGTTTTTTATACAAAAACATAAAAGTGGGCGTTGGCTTTGTATGGTGGCCACACCACAAAGTGGGTAAAGACGAACATAGCTAGATCGACTCGTCTCGTCGAACAGATCAAGAATATATAACTTTATGAGACTACGATGTCTCTTTTAATGCGTCACAAATTTGCAGACAAACTGACACTACGTGTGAATGGTATAATGAATTTTTTTTTTTTTTTGTTTTATCTTTTTATTTGCCATCATTTCGATGCAGGAACTATAATCAAATTTTCTGACTACTTCATTTTCACATTTACGGTTTACATATTATATTAACATACTATAATAACACAATAACCTAATCTTAACTTAATCTTAATGTTCTTGAACATGACAGATCTAACGGGTGCACTCGCTGAAGCCGCCTCGTTCTTGTTGAATTATCCAATAAATTGATAGCTAGAATATTACAGTGCTGATCAAGTTTTTCTATGTATCTGGTGCTATGTCTCTTGATTTCTTCAGCTATACTTGGCATCTGAAGATCGTTATGAATATTGTCATTGCGTATATACCACGGAGCTCGAGTGATTTTCCTAAGGGTGATGTTTTGATACCGTTGAAGTATTTCGATGTTTGATACAGCTGCCACACCCCATAGCTGGATGCCGTAAGTCCAGACCGGCTTAAGTATGGTTGTGTATAGTCTGACTTTGTTGTTCAGACTAAGCTTTGATATTTGGCATAATAGCCAATACATCCGACGCGTTTTAAGGTCTAATTGCTTCCTTTTCGCCACTATATGGTCTTTAAAAGTTAGCCTTTTCTCAAGCCAAAAGCCTAGATAATTGACTTTGTTTCGTTTAGGAATCACCACGCCATTAAAGCGGGCCCGATCGTTACCCTTATGTCGAAGTGCGAATAAAATATGAACGGACTTGGCTGCGTTTACTGCGATATTCCACTTGTTCATCCAGTCTTGGGTTTTGTTCAGTTGGTTTTGAAGCAATTGCTTTAGCACTGGAAGCTGTAGCAAGAATTGCTGTATCGTCAGCATATGTCGCTATAGTTACTTCATTGCAGGAGGAGTCGGGCATGTCAGCTGTGTATATGGTGTAAAGCAATGGGCCCAGCACGCTTTCTTGAGGCACTCCTGCCTGTATGCTTTTTAACTCAGATGTGGCGTTTTCGTGTCTCACGTAGAAGTTTCTGCCTGTGAATATGATCGAAGAAAGCGGAACTCTGTGCAAGGATAATGTCATTTTTATTTTGTATAACAACCCCTTGTGCCATACGCGATCAAAGGCTTGTTTCACATCAAGGAATACGGCCGAACAGAACTGTTTCTCTTCAAAAGAATTTTGAATGACTTCAACGATTCTGTGAACTTGCTCTGGAGTTCCATGCCTTTGTCGAAACCAGAATTGATGGTCGGGGAGATTATCGCTTTCTAGTCTCGGTAGTACTCTACGAAGAAATATTCTTTCGAATATTTTTGAGAGTACCGCCAGCAGACTGATAGGGCGATAGGATGATAATTCGTTCTCAGGTTTTCCAGGCTTTGGAATTAGAATGTCCTCTGCGCACTTCCACTGGCTAGGGAAGTGGCCAAGCCTGAAGCATACGTTAAATATTTCCACTATTAGTTGTAGACAATTATCGGGAAGTGCTTTGATTGTTGCTATGTCGATTCCGTCCTATCCAGAAGACTTTTTCCTTACCAGAAGTTTTATTTCATTTGTAAGCTCTTCCAAACTGGCTGGAGTTATCGGAACATTGTCACAGCAAGGTGCTTTGACCACTCTTTCTACCTCTGCTTCGTGTGCACTACTGCAAATCGCGAATGGTGTAAATTGTTCCTGAAGGTGTGCAGCGAATGAGTCAGCTTTTTCTTGATTGCTGTGACACCAATCCCCATTAGGAGTTTTAATGGGAATTAAACGTCGAGCTGGACGTTTTAAATATTTTGTAGCTCTCCATAAATCGCATTCAGGTCCACTAGGCTCAGCATTAATCAGGAAGTCTTCAATCGCATCGTTTTTCAAGTCAATCAGTATCTTTTTTAAGTTTTTTGAAACTCTGTTTAATGCGTTCTTATCTGCCGGGTAGTGAAATTGTTGCCAGATACGTCGAAGCATTTTTTTCTAATTAACAAGCTCACGAATTTCTCTAGAATATATCGAGTAGTTGCGGTATGAAGATGGTTTGTTTGATATTTTTAAAGGAGTTGCGATGTCTGCTGCTTCTTGAATTTTCCGGCATAACCATTCAACCGTATCGTCAACATCTCTTACGGAATTCATTTCTATATTAGGGTCTACTTGACCATCTAACCAGCATCGGAATAGAGACAAGTCTGAGTTCTTGCTGAGAAGATTTCTTCTGACAGTATCAAGATCGACTGGAATATTGATTTCGATGACAATTGCAGAGTGGTCGGAAAATAACTCGTGGAAGTCTTTAATTGTTATCCTTCGTCTATCGATTCCACGGCAGATGGCGATATCTAGTATATCCGGGTGACGATTTGGGTCAGTCGGCCAGTATGTAGGACTTCCTGAAGTTAGGACTGAATAATTATTTGAATGAATGCACTTCAGTAGTTCGAGTCCTTTCGGGTTGTCGGTTCTAGCTCCCCACCAGTGATTCTTTGCGTTTAGATCACCACCAATGAGAAAGTTTCCCAGTGAATCAAATATAGTTTGAAACATGCTTTGAGTGACTTGATACCGAGTAGCTACATTTAGTTCTACGGTGCTTACTTGAGCCCAGAGATGTGATGTGGATCTACATACAGAAAATTTAATGTTGTCTCGGATAATGACAGCACTTCCACCGCGGGCTGTATTTAACGGGTGATTAGTTGTAATCACGGTATATCCGTGTATTTTAAAATGAGAGCGGTCAGTAAAATGAGTCTCCGAAAGTAGAACAATGTCAACGTTGTGAGATTTGATGGTATGTTCGAGCTCGAACTTTTTTTGGCTGGCGCCGTTAGCGTTCCATAAGACAAGGTTTGGATGCATGGTTACCGATAAGTGACGTGACAAGATTCACTAACGAGCAGATTTGTTCTGACATTCTGTCAAACCTCTCCATCTACTTTTCCATCAGTTGTACCAGTTTATCAAATCTTGTATCAGTACTTTGCTGGTGGTTAAATTGATCGTATATTCTGTTTGTCTTATTACGATTAGCAGATTTATCTCTGACAATGTCAGCGTAACTTACTCCAGGTAACACCGAGCTAGGAATGACCGCACAATGATCGGTATGTATTAGCTCAGTGCGTGCTGCTGTTTGATCTGCTGGTTTTGGGTGATTTTTACCAATATGCGGATGAGCTCTTTGTAATGCTGCTTGATAAACATTACAGCCCTTATACGAAGCCGTGTGGAACTCTCCACAGTTAACGCAAGTTGCTGGAGCTGTCTTATCTTTTGTGCACACATCAGAACTATGGTTCAACGCACACTTTACACACTGGAAAGCTTTACTGCAGTACCGATTTGTATGTCCAAATTCTTGGCATCTGTGACACTGCACTAAATCGTCAAATTTTTTGGGTGGTTCAATCTTCACGGATGCACCGCACAAATATTTTATATTTATTTTATATTTATTTTATATATTTCATAAATTTTCTTATTATTCACGCTGGGCTCGAGATCAACGAAAAACATCGATAATGGCTTTTTCGTTTGGCGGCTTCGTGCATTAATTACTTGCCTAAGGCTATGGTTTTTACCTATCAACTCTTCTTTGAACGCTCTCTCTTGTTTTAATTGATAGGTGTGATAAATGGTTTTTTTTTCATCGTGTAGGCGAACCATAGCACGATAATTAGTGCTGTTGTTTATCATAACACGAATATCACCTTCGCGATTGGCCTTGTACGAATAAGTCCCGACTCCAATACATTCGTTGAATTGATTCATCATACGCTGGATATTATTCACTCCTGGTATAAGTAGCGGCGGGGGTCTTGGTTCATTAACTTCTTCGGGGGCTAAGTCCATAGTAACTGGCTCTTCAAGCTATGATAATGCTGCGAACTGATTAGAGGCTAACTGATTCGCTGCAGACTCAGTATTTTGTTTGCTGCCTATGCTAGTTGAACTAGGGACATTTCTGGTTGATGCTAAACATGCTTTTTTTAAATAAATTTGGAGATAATAGCGATCGCCTTTTGAACGCAAGCTTCCCGTAATCTGAATGCACTGTCGCCTTCCATGGATGCGCGTTCAGTGCTTTGTGTCGGGGAGGCGGTCGAAAAATGTTGGTACAACCAAGCGGTAATACAGAAAACCTGTACGCGAAATCTATGTAGTTGCTTTTCTTAGATTTTTTATTATTTTTTATTTTACTTATTTTTTATTTTACTTATTTTTCTTTTTTTTTTTTATTTCAAATCGACTTAATACACGTCCGAATTTAACGAGTGACGTAAAAATCCTGGTATAATGAATAATAAAAAAAGTCTTTACATATACTCGTAAATCGGTACTACAATATTTTCTGTGAAGCCAATTATTCTGACGCCAATGGGGAGATCCAAATTGAGGATGCCGTTGTACATTATAATCCATAGTGTCGGTCCTAGGACAGAACCCTGGGGAACACCACTGGTGATTTTGTACTTCCTCTCTCCAAAATCTGTGATGTACAAAAGTATTATATTATGAAAATATCTTTCGATGACTTTCGCAAGGTAGTGAATAATTTTTCAATGATCCACCCCAAGGCAGCCAAAACTCGTACCATGAGTAATATAATACTTATAGCAGGCGGAATGAGCAAATGGTGCAAATGTAGCAACAAAGGCAAAGAAACCAGAATACATAAAAAAAAAAATAAAATAGAAATTTAATAATTTTAATAGTGTTTTTAAATAATTTAATATGAAACTAGTTAACAAATATTTCGATGCTTACTCATGGTGGAACATTTTTGGACTAGTTGCGAATTATAAACGCTGAAAACCTTGTTGCATCTAAAGGGAGACACACGAAGCAAAGCATGCCGGACCAACATGTTGGGCTCGATGTAATGTTGATCAAAGTAAACAGCACGTCGACGCGCTCAAACTTGTCTGTATCGAGCCTCTCAGAAAATATTACTCTCTTTTTGTGTTTTTATACCATTCACACATAGTGTGACGCGTTGTTATTAGTTTGTCTGAAAGTTTGCAACGCATTAAAATATATATATTCTTGATCAGCTCGACGAGACGAGTCGATCTAGCCATGTCCGTCCGTCCGTATGTCCATCTGTATGTTACTGCTCATTTTTTGGGGCACCAATTTTTATGCTATCCAGTTGAAAATTTGCAAACACACTTCTAATTATTGCAGTTCAATAGAGTATCAATATTGACCCGCCACGACTACTTTTTGTGGTAGCCCCACACAAACCCACCGCCCTCTTTTGACTTTTTGTATGAAAAACTTTTTTATTATGGGCAATATCAACTTAATAATCGATATAGTAGCTTATAGTGGACGGACACTTCACATATACATTAATGGGTGGGACTCGCCACTTTTTGGGGTAGCCCCCCTACAATCCTACTATCCAATTTTGTGTTTTTTGTATGAGAAACTTCTTAGTAAAAGTCAACATACATAGACTAATGGGCTTGTCTCGCCCATTTTGGGGTAGCCCCATACAATCCCACGTCCCACTTTAAGGAACTTCCTTCCTAAAAAAAAAAAGAAGTCAAGAAACATTTCGTAAGGCTGACTGCAGGGTCAACTGAATCCAGGAAAACAAATAACCAATGGTTAGAATATTTTTCTAAACCGTTAAATTACAGCCTATTTAACGGGAATCAAATTTTTATTGCAGGTTTTATAAAATGTTCTGGCTGTAAGGAAACCGTGGACCCCCAAATGTTGGGTATGGATGCCATGACAACCGCAGATATTCTTAGCCAACAGCATCCACAAAAAACAAATTGCTAAGCCTACGGTGCATAGTTAAGTATCTCTTCTTATTGGGGAGCTGTAAGAAGAGGTGCAAGCTCTAAAAACAAGGACTTTAAAAAACCAGGTACACGGGGAAGTAACACATGCAGAATTTCTCGAAAGAGTAACATTTGATTTGTTTACGTTGCTCTTCTGATACCTTTCACATGAAATTTAAAAGCGTCAAGTTGAGGTTTCTGTCGTAATACTTTAGTGCTGGTGCTTTGGTGTTCATCCGGATGAGGTGCTGGACTATGTCAAAGTAGGGGATCTCAAGGGGATGGTATAATGTGAAGGAGAAATCAGTCTAACTGCTCTACTGTTTCCTGTTAGGATCATCCAAATTCTGCTAATAGGTGGTGCCTCCAAATGTAGACAGTACCCCTTCTCTGCAGAGAGGGCCGCCACGTGGTGTTCCCCGGTAATACATATAATACTGCTAATTTGATCGGCGTGTGTCTCCCACACCCAATGTTTCCCATCTTTCCAATCCAAAGCACCTCATCACATCCCAGACCAGGGAAAGACTGTAAACTATCTACAGGGCCGGATCAAGATGTCATGCATACCGTGTCGATGATTAGTCTTGCTGATGGCCCTGGTCTAACAAGGTCCTGCATAATAAAAACTTAGCCTCTAACAGTGCCTCTCGCCGATAATTGGTCGCCTCGGAGAGTAACTGTGACATTTGCTGTATATGGCGGATCTGGGCACAGATGGACATACTTTCTCCGCAACTCGTGCGTCCAATTATAAACCAAGCAAATGAACCGTGGGACCAATCAATGAACCTAGTCAAGCAAGACCTGGTTCACAGCAGCGTCGCCATGCTGAAAGTACAGCAGAGACAAACCGACCGAGAGCGGAAAGAATGACGACTATTGCCAGATAGCTACGTTAGATAGGAAGCCGCTACTACCACCACCAGGACAGCCAGGAGGTGATGATGACCCGAAGCGCAGGAGATTATGTGGAGCGGGCTTCAAGTGGTACATAAGGTACCTCGAGCATAGACTGATGCCGAATAGGGCTCGAGAGAAAGCGCTGAGCCACAAGACTAACAGGACGCTCAACCTTCCCGATCACGTGGCAGGAAAAAGTAGCAGTACGGATGCTACAAGTACAGAGGGCGACGTCTTACCGACGACATCAGCGGCGGCAGCGTTGGCAGCCAGGACAGGAAGCACCGGCAGGAGACAGATCGCTGCGAAGGGTATCCAACCAACAGCCAGCTACGCCAGCGTCGTCAAGTCCACGAAGGTGCCAGTACTGTCTGAATACTATTCTCAGATAATACTGACACCAAATGAGCTGTCGGATCTGAAAGACGCCATCCTGTTCGAGGTGACTAAAGGCTGGTCGCACAAAGTTAAATTTCACTCTGTATTTTATGGATGAGCACATCGTGGTGTAGCTGCAGCTGCATGCTCCTGTATTTGGGGGCTGGGAAGGCCCTCCACTAAAACCCGTAATGGGTGACGACATTCGCTTCTACATTCAAGGACATTCAGCAACCAACAACTGTGGCTTGCGCTGATGCAGGAACCCTGGTGTAATGAGGGCCGAATCAAAGGCCTGTATACCAGGAGCACGAAGGTAGTCTGCTAAAATATCTAACTCGGGACTGCGTACCGCTAGTCACTTAGTTGGAAGGGCAGAAGGAAGCAAGTAGTCATTGCTTCAGCGAACGGCGCGGGAGAGGATGCATCACCTCTGGAGGAAATAGAACACCTCGTGCATTTCTGCAATAGACGTGGACTACATATCCTGGTGGGCTGCGGCGTAAATGCACACAATGAGGCTTGGGGAAGCACGGACACCAACAACAGGGTTAAGTGTACCCTAGAATTCCTTGTAGGCAATAGTTTACCTTTTACTAACAAAGAAATGCACACCAACCTTTGTCACCAAGAATAGGCAGGAAGTATTAGATGTAACTACTCTCTATAGTTTCTGTATGTCCAGGGAAAGTGACATAAGGAACTGGAATGTGTCACAAGAACTATTCATGTCTGACCATAGGATAATTTCGAGATACTAGGGGACGGAGCAATCCAAGAAATGAGTAGAAAGCAAACTGAATGGGGGAATTATGCTTCTCAATTAACGGATACCATAGGTAGGCAAGGAGGCAGAGTCCCTAGACACTCCCTGGAGCTAGAGCAGGCAGTAAACGACTTGAATGTAGGAATCAATCAGTCATTTGAAAACGCATGCCCTATGGGCCAAGATAGGAGTGAACGGGACGCCCCGTGGTGGAAGGAGCGCCTACAAATACTTAGAGCAAATGTTAGAAGGATGTACAATGAAGCCAGAAGGACGAACCTATGGGAGGTTTATACCATAGAGGTCACAAGTTATGATAAAGAAATAAGAAAAGCCAACCGCAAAAACTATAGAGGTTTCTGAGAAGGGATTGTAAATACAGCGTCTGCAGCCCGAATATTTTGGGCAATGGCTAAGAAACAGACTGATTCGAATATCTAACTCCGTAGACCCGATAACTCCTTTACGGAAAGTGAGGAACAAAGAATTCAGCTACTCCTGGATACCCATTTCCCAGGTGGCACATGTGGAATACTTCAACAATTAAGGTGGGTTATATCTAACTTTAAAGCCTTCAAATCGCCGGGAGTAAATGAAATATTTGCAGCACTACTGCAGAGCAGTGTAGCAGAAATACTCCCAAAAATGCAGAAGATTATGACCAGTAGCCTGGCACTAGGTCATATCTTAACCCTTTAGGGCCAGAGTTGTCTTTATCCCAAAGGCTGGGAAAAGAAACGGTATTGCATGGGAGACCGTTGCACCAAGACCAACATGCATACAGGGTGGGAAAGTCGACTGACACCGCCCTTCTTAACATGACAGGAGCAATTAAGGCATCCCTTGAAAGGAAGGAGATCACCTTATGTGCCTTTCTGGACATTGGGGAAGCTTTTGTCAATACAAGTCAGTCGACAATATGTAAGGCACTAGTAGATAGGGGAGTACACCCAATCGTAGTGAATTGGATGCACTCATTATTGAGGAAAAGAACTGCAGAGACTAGAGTGAATGGTAACAGCATTAGGGTACAAACAGTTAAGGGTTGACCACAAGGTGGAGTACTTTCTCCCTTTCTATGGAGCCTAGTCGTAGACTGCCTACTATGTAGACTAACCGAGAGTGGGATACGATTCCAAGTGTATGCAGATGACATCGTCATCTTTATTATCCTAGGAGAATAAAGTTATTTTGGAGATCTGTCAGATCTGTCCATACATAGACGAATGGTGCATTCCTGATGTCCATGCCAAGAGACGAAATGACACAGAGGAATATATCTGATCGGAGTTTTATCATCAAATGGTCCGACAAAAATCGTGGACGTCGGAAAATTTATACGTACTAAAACCAAACACCAGCAAGTGGTACATGGATGGATCTTTGATGGAGGACGGTATAGGCCTAGGAGTTGTTGGCCCAGGACTCACTAATGGCAGTCATTGGCAAAACACACCAGTATCTTCCAAGCAGAGATGTGCGCTATAATCAGATGTACGCAATTCAACCTAAACAGAGGCTATTCTCTCAGATAGCCAGACTGCGTTCAAGTCACTTAACTCCAACGTACTTAGGGCAAAGCTAGTGCTTGAAGCAAAAAGTCTATTGGAAAAACTCAGTGAACATAACAGAGTATCTCTGCTATGCGTGTCTGGTCATAACAATATTCCAGGAAATTAAAAGGCAACAGGCTTGTAACACAAGGAGCGGCAACGCTATTGATAGGACCTGAGCCGTATTGTGGCATCGGGGGACATAGTATATCGGAAGTAATCCGCAAAGAGAAGGATATAGGAAAAGAACAACACTGGGCTACAAGCCAAGGACTAAGACAAGCAAAGTTACTTCAATTAAGAATACTAACAGGAATGCTAACAGGCCACTGTAGACTAAAGAAACATTTATATGATTTGGGGATACATAACTCACCCGAATGCAGATTCTGTGACCACGAAGAGGAGACCACTCTTCACATTCTTACTGAATGTAAAGCTGTAGCTAGAAGCTGTCTGTAGATGCTAGGTAATCACTTTATTAGAAAGGAGTAAGTGAGAAGTTTGGATCCTAGGAAGGTACTAAGACTAATTCAACATATAGGCTTAGGGCAGGTCATCTAACTCAGTAGGACAAACAAAAGACCTTTTGGTTCGGAGTTTTTTATATGCCTTATCATACAGCTCGCACGGGACCTAAACTAGAAGTCAACTCTAAGGGGACCAAAAATCCTACGAAGAATCTTTCTCTTGAACACTCCTAAAAAATCTGTATCCGTTGATATCAGGGTCTATGCTTCTGCGCCATACAGCAGGACCGGGATTATCAGTGTCATAGATTTTTTTCTTCGTACTTCGAGAGAAGGCTCTACTTCTAATTTGCTTGCTGAGCTCAAAGTAGCAGGGGCTAGCAAGCGTGATTCTTCATCTGATCTCGATCATCACCATTGAAATTTTCTAGGCCTATTGTGAAGTCATTGTACCACTGAATATGAAATATTTTTTTTGCTTAAAGTAGATTTGCCAAATGTCACAGTCAATATTTTAAGTGCGTTGGAGTACTTAAATTCATTTTTCACACACAAATGTTATACAGATTTTTTGATCCATTTTTTTCGATATCAAAAAATTGCAAAGCACAACAAAGCACGTCTAAATATTGACTGTGACATTTGACAGACATAAAGGTTTTATGTCTGTCAAAAACAAATTAAAAATGCGATAATGGGTGATCGAGTCAACCTTTCTTTCATGTGTACCAACAGAGAAAAAAGATAGTTCTGTCGTGGGACACCCGGATGGAAAGAAGTTCCATTCTATATACTACATATGTGTATTAAATATCATGCGAAACGAAATAAATTAACAACGTTTGAGTGTAATTAAATAAATAAATGAAAAATAAACAAACATAAATGAAGGAATGGTAATAATATTTTAATTAATAACTTTGGATAGCTGCAACGGCTACCTTTATAAATGTACTTGCCGGTAAGCAAGACGCAACACTTCTTCGGTATTTTTTATGGTGGGCGTATTTGCCTGAATTCAAACACTTGTTAGTTCAACGATCAAATTGGAACTAATTTAATATGCACAGCATCCACTGACGCTTGCCTCTCAAAAGCCAAAATTACAATATGTATGCGTGTGTGTGTGTGTAATGGAATGCGAAATTAACAAAAGAGCAACTAATATAAGAGTAAAATTGTGCAATTATGATTGAATGTAAATATATGTTTTACATGTTTAAGGTGACCATACATTTGGAATTTGAACAGTATTAGATAGCAACCTAAACATACGATATCAACATAAACCTAAGTGAAATGACCAAACAAAATTCCTATGCAAATAAACATTTTACATCAATGTTGCCCATGCAACATCCCACCAAACGACGTCCAAAATGACCCCTCAAATGTTGCCATAAATGTCCAACCAAATTACACCCCAAATGACACCTTAGCGTGAGAGACATTCACCTGGGCTACGCTGATGCCTTCCGGACTATATGTACGGCTCATGCGCAGAGTCCAATGCTACCCCTAGCACCTCTTCGGTGAGCGTTATATCCTCACCCTCCAGAAGCAGTTCTGCCTCCCTGATTTCATGGGAGGAAAGTAGGGTCTCAATTAGTACATCTGAGCCTTCAGACATAGGCGTCTCGGGCCTATTTTCCACTGCTTCACTTCCTGTCGCAGGCTTCCGTTTTACTTGGACGGGAATCAGTCCAAATCTGATAGCGGTATTCGACTCCTCGGGGATGCCCACTATCCTCAGCTACCCGCTTCCTTCCTGTCTCAGTGAAATCATCTTCTAAAGGTGCGTGTTTATTCGTTAATTCTGATCTTCCATGAGGTCTAGAAGCCATTCCGCCCTGTGCCGATGTCGTCGGTAAGTCGTCGCCCTCTGTACTTGTAGCATCCGTACTGCTACTTTTTCCTGCCGCGTGATCGGGAAGGTTCAGCGTCCTGTTCGTTCGATTGCTGGCCGGCTGTTGTGGCTGCACAATAGTCTTGTGGCTCAGCGCTTTCTCTCGAGCCCTATTCGGCGTCAGTCCCTGCTCGAGGTACCATATGTACCACTTGAAGCCCGCTCCACATAATATCCGGCGCTTCGGGTCATCATCACCTCCTGGCTCTCCTGGTGGTGGTAGTGGCGGCTTCTTATCCAATGTAGTTTTCCGGCAATGGTCGTCATTCTTTCCGCTCTCGGTAGGTTTGTCTCTGCTGTCCTTTCAGCATGGCGACGCTGCTGTGTACCAGGTCTTGCTTGACTAGGTCTGACTAGTAGTAGGAGTGCAACCTGCGCACGTACCGATGTGGGACGGCACTCGTCCAACCGCTGCTCTTCGAGCTGTGTTGCACCTTGTGTCGGTTCATTTGATTGGTTTATAATTGGACGCACGAGCTGCGGAGAAAGTATGTCCATCTGTGCCTAGATCCCCCATACACAGCAAAGGTCACAGTTACTCTCTGAGGCGACCAATTATCGGCGAGAGGCACTGTTAGAGGCTAAGTTTTTATTATACAGGAACTTGTTAGAGACCAGGGCCATCAGCAAGACTAATCATCGACACGGTATGCATGACATCTTGATCCGGCCCTGTAGATAGTTTACAGTCTTTCCCTGGTCTGGGATGTGATGAGGTGCTTTGGATTGGAAAGATGGGAAACATTGGGTGTGGGAGACACACGCCGATCAAATTAGCCGTATTATATATGTTACCGGGGAACACCACGTGGCCTCCCTCTCTGCAGAGAAGGGGTACTGTCTACATTTGGAGGCAACACCTATGAGCAGACTTGGGATGATCCTAACACGAAACAGTAGAGCAGTTATACTGATTTCTCCTTCACATTATGCCATCCCCTTGAGATCCCCGAGGTTGACATAGTCCAGCACCTCATCCGGATGAACACCAAAACACCAGCACTAAAGGATTACGACAGAAACCTTAACTTGATTAGTGAATGGTGTCAGAGAGAACGTCACGTCCATAAGTAAGATGGCAAGATCACGTCTATGATGATCTGAACAAGCTCCGGATTGCCACCGATAACTACACCGAATGGTGCGCTTTCCTACATCTGTCCTCCGCCCAATTTGTTTACCTCATGGAAATCCATCACCCACTATATTGCTTCTATACGCTTTTAAATTTCATGTGAAAGGTATCAGAAGAGCAACGTAAACAAATCAAATGTTACTCTTTCGAGAAATTCTGCATGTGTTACTTCCCCGTGTACCTGGTTTTTTAAAGTCCTTGTTTTTAGAGCTTGCACCTCTTCTTACAGCTCCCCAATAAGAAGAGATACTTAACTATGCACCGTAGGCTTAGCAATTTGTTTTTTGTGGATATTGTTGGCTAAGAATCTCTGCGGTTGTCTTGGCATCCATATCCAACATTTGGGGGTCTACGGTTTCCTTACAGCCATAACATTTTATAGAACCTGCAATAAAAATTTGATTCCCGTTAAACAGGCTGTAATTTAACGGTTTAGAAAAATATTCTAACCATTGGTTATTTGTTTTCCTGGATTCAGTTGATCCTGCAGTCAGCCTTACGAAATGTGTCTTGATTTCTTTTTTTTTTGGAAGGAAGTTCCTTATCGTACTTTCCGCATGAGGACTAAAACAAAAAGTGGGACGTGGGATTGTATGGGGCTACCCCAAAATGGGCGAGACACGCCCATTAATGTATATGTGAAGTGTCCCTCCACTAGAAGCTACTATATCGATTATTAAGTTGATAGTGCCCACAATAAAAAAGTTTTTCATACAAAAAGTCAAAAGAGGGCGGTGGGTTTGTATGGGGCTATCACAAAAAGTAGTCGTGTTGGGGCAATATTGATACTCTATTAAACTACAGTAATTAGAAGTGTGCTTGCAAATGTTCAACTGGATAGCATAAAAATTGGTGCCCCAAAAAATGCGCAGTAACATACAGACGGACATACGGACGGACGGACATGGCTAGATCGACTCGTCTCGTCGAGCTGATCAAGAATATATATACTTTATGGGGTCTACGAAGCCTCTTTTAATGCGTTGCAAACTTTCAGATAAACTAATAACAACACTTCACACTATGTGTGAATGGTATAAAAACACAAAAAGAGAGTAATATTTTCTGAGAGGCTCGATACAGACAAGTTTGAGCGCGTCGACGTGCTGTTTACTTTGATCAACATTACATCGAGCCCAACATGTTGGTCCGGCATGCTTTGCTTCGTGTGTCTCCCTTTAGATGCAACAAGGTTTTCAGCGTTTATAATTCGCAACTAGTCCAAAAATGTTCCACCATGAGTAAGCATCGAAATAGTTGTTAACTAGTTTCATATTAATTTATTTAAAAACACTATTAAAATATTTCATTTTCTATTTTCTTTATTTTTTTATGTATTCTGGTTTCTTTGCCTTTGTTGCTACATTTGCGCCATTTGCTTATTCCGCCTGCTATAAGTATTATATTACTCATGGTACGAGTTTTAGCTGCCTTGCGGTGGATAATTGAAAAATTATTCACTATTTTTGATAAATATATACATATAAATGAAAGTGAAGTATCTGTTTGTGATATAAAAATAAATGCTTTGCACGTTGCCCAAAACCTAGGCAAACGTATGTAAAATTTTGTCTGTTTGTTTGTCCGAGATAATCTCGGAGCGACTTAACCGATTTCGACGGTACTTTCATTGTCTTATAGAGGGATTTTTCAGAGATTACTATAGGCTATTGAAAAATGTAATATTCTTTGAACTTCCACAATAAATTTAGCGTTTTAGCTATCAAACAACGCAACTTGCTTAAATGAAATTCAGATTGCATGCATAACTCCCTCACTTTTCAAACACGCGCACATGCACACACACACGCATAGACATGCACAGCCACTCATGTACACGCGGGATCACAAGGACGAAATTAACAGTAGAATCTATTTCGGCACCTGGTGGAAAGGTGGCACTAAGCAATATTTCCTAGTGGTAACACTAGATGTAAAACAAATGGGGTCTACTATGCCTCCATTAAAGTGTTACTTTCTGACTTTCCGACAAATTGATAATAATTTTTCACGGTATAAAAATAGAAATTTGCACCTTTAACTAATTCAATCCGAAATTTTTTCTTGTTACTTTTTTTCTTCACATTAACTTCAATATTACACATAATGTTTCTTTCAACATTTTTGTGTCACTTTTCCATAATATATGGATATATGATTTTTGAGTTTTTTTTTCTTTTAATTGTTGATTTCTCCTCTTTTTCTATGCCATTTTCAGACAGTACCAAAAATTTTAATAGTAGTGCACTAGTTTATGACTTGATATATTGTAAACATGTCGCCATACGTGTCGAGACTTTTATACCCTTTGGTGACGCTTATTTCGCACGGAATCTATTTACTTCCTAGCGCGGGAATCGAATTATTTTGGCGGTATCTCTTTTCTTTGCCTTTTGACAGTAGGTGATAAAGGACGATAATGTACGGAACAAAAAGAGGAGAAGAAGACATTCAGGGCTGCACATGCTATTCAAACTTTGTAACGTGTTTTCGAAATTCTCATTTTTTTATTGATCTGTACTGTTGCGATTCAATTAATGACCATTTTGGCTACAAGCGCCAGAACAAAATAATCCTTTGAAAAGCATTTAAATCAAAATTGGTTTTATTTAAAAGGGTCCCCTTTATTTTAAATACATTTAAATATTCTTTCATCCATGGAGGATGTTAAATTATGAAGAATTGAAGCCTGCAATGTCTATTAATAATGTGCAATAATAGAACAAAATCAAAATAGAATTAACAAATAAATATTTCTGCATTAAAAGAGTAGTCAGTTAGTAGAGAGCACAATTGAAATTGTAGAATAATTATTCGAACGCATCGACTTGTGCCACAATTATGAAATGCACCTTACTTTGTATGCTTATTTATTATAAAAACGTATTCAAATTATAGCATAACCCCGTAGGAGTAGCAAAAAAAAAAATATCCACGACGTCGAGAGTTTAGGCAACGTAGCTAACTTCAGCGTTTGCTAATGGGCAAAAGCAGATGGGCTGCATCTCTCCGCGCACAAGGCGGAGGCGGTGTTAAATTGTAGCCGAAAAAAGGATGAACAAGCGTTTATTCTGGTGGGTTGCAACAGGATTATATCAAAGCGAGCCATTAACTATCTTGTTATTATGGTAGATACTTGTCTCTGCTACAAAGAGCATCTTCTCTATATAAACGAAAAGGCTCTGGTAGCATGCAGATCACTTTCAAGAATAATGATAACACCCGAGGTTCCAAGCAAGGCCGTAGATTACTGCTAAATGACGTAACAAAGTCAAATGTGCTGTACGGTGCACCTATCTTGGGTAATGCTATGAACATAAGGAGTTGTCGCAGGGGCCTACAATCCACATACTGTAGAAGAGGACAACGGCAAGCACAACCAATGCCGAACGTTTCCAAGCTCCCGCTAAACGCTATGGTGCAGCCACCAAAACATCGCATCTAAGCAGAAGAGCTACGCTGGAAAGGACGTCGCTGATATGTTCGTCCGTCTATCCGTCTCTCTGTCCGTCTGGAAAGGAAATTTTTTGGAGACCAATTTGTATGCAATCCAGTTGTAAATTGCCACCTAGACATGTTTTTATTGCAGTCAAATCGAGTATCAATACTGATTAGCCACGTCCACTTTTTGGGATAGCGCCCCCATACAAACCCCCGTCCACTATTGAAAATTGTATTTAAAGAACTTTTTTATATCAACTAATTAATTGGTATGGCAGCTTTTAATGGACAGACGCTTCACATATATATCAATGGGTATGACCCACCCATTTTTTGGTTTAGCCCCCATACAAATCCACCACCGACTTTTGTGATTTTGCATGAAAAACTTCTTTATTAAAGTCAATATTAGCTTGAAGTTCGATGTGGTGGTTTCTTATAAACGGCTGCTTCACATTCATATACAAATGGATGCGTACCACCCACTTTTTAAGGTAGCCGCCATACAATTTGATGCCGAAAAAACTTCATATAAAAAATGCTCACAAACAGAAATCAAAAATTTTCAGCACGAGCTATTTTTTATCGAGTACTCAGATAACAAAAATGTTTGCTACCGATCATACTTCATATACTCCCAAAACAGATGACAAAGAGTGTGGCCTTTTGCATTTCCGTCGGAAAAAACAAAACAAAGAACAATATGAACTTTTCATTTAATAAATATCTGGATTTAGCAGTATTAATTTACAATTGCGGTAGCAAACATTTTCATAGATCTCAGTAATGGGCTGTGAAGCATAAAATTTTGATTTAGTTAAATAATAATTTTTTTTTTTGTGTTTCAAAAACAAAAATTAATTATTCCCATTAAAGTATGAAACGCGGCAGGGCATTTTGAAGTCGTTTACCCATGCATTCCTGCTTGTTTTATAATATAAAATACAATACAGTTTCTTTTGTTTGGGGCGATAGGCTTTCCAAGAGCCCCAATGCACAGTAGAGGGTAAGTATTTCAACTCTTTATATTTCGTACTGCAGTTTTCTTATTTCAAGTGTACAATTGAAGTCTTTTGGAGGCCTATAAGATATTTCGATGAGTCTCATCAATAAAAACTTCGCTATTGTACGGATAGTATTGTGATCGTACTGTACCCACAGCTTCCATACTATTATATCTTTAATATAGAAAAAATTGTTATTATATCTTTAATATAGAGAAAGTTTATATATATATATATATATACATATATAGATCTATATATATAAATAAATTGACTACACAATGCATGCCAAATTGATACTGATTTAATTTGTCTGTACTCAATGTAAACTATTTGTTACCGAGTAATTTCTTAGTATAACAATTTTTATTTTACTTCGTACAGTGCACTTTTCTTAATAGTTCAGCTTATAAATCTTGACTCGTACACACATACATTTACAAACGTATAATCATTTAAATATAATAGTATAAAGGCTCTTAAAAATATAATACAACATACAAAAGTGCAAAAGTTAAAGTTACGCATTAATTTAATATTTGTAAAAAAAAAAATTGTTTGTTTTGTTTTTTGATTTAACAAAGACATTCGAAATAGTTGACTTATCTGAAATACGTATGAACCATGTTATAAAAAGTTTTAATGATTTAATCTCACTTGATTTGATATAGGATTTAAGTTACATTTAGGTTGATTTAAAGTGTAGTGCGTTGCGGAGCAGTGCAGTACGCTGTGTAGTGCGGTGTCCGAGTGTCACAAAATGCGGGAATATAATTGTTTTTTTTTTTTGTTTTTGGAAGGGGGGGGGGGTAGAGTATGTTGTTGCATGCTCACTTAAAAGCCAGCGGTGCCGCCACGCTTACGGTAGTCCGAATTTGCATAGATTCCCGTCTCATTACGCACAATACCGCAGACAATTGAGCCAATGTACTGCTTATCGGGTATAGATTCCAGCAAATGACCCTTATCACGTAGCAGCTGGAGCACATTCTGCAAGCGACAGGAATATTTAAGTGTGTAGTACAAATAGAGATCGGATTTCACATACCTCGCTGAAGCGTTCGTTCTCATACTTCAGCACATTTGGCAGCAACTGATGATAGAAGCGAGGCGCATCGATAGCTTCTTTGATGTTCTGCCCGAACCAGAGAACACGTGCCGCCACCTCAACGACGGCGGGTATAATCTTAGGTCCGCCAGCGGCACCGACAGTTAAGCGTATATCGCCCTTGTGATTGGCGAGCAGTATTGGAGCCTGCGAAGACATAGCGCGCTTGCGGCCCTCGATAGTGTTGCTGGGTGAAGGCGGTAACTTGGAAATGCTCTCCTTTAACGAGAAGTCATCCATGCCACTGTTGAATATAATGCCCGTGCGTGGACCGATCAAGCCAGCGCCGAGGCTTTATTAGAGTATAGGAATGATATGATTGAGAAATTATTTCTGAAAATTATAGAATTTATCGTACATACTACAGATTAACCGAGCTTGTCACTGAAACCGCATCGCCGTTGGGCGCCAGTACAGAAAAGTGCGAAGTACCACTATCCTCGTTGCCTATAAACTGTGCGCCATATTCATACAGCTCCTTGTGCACACTGGAGTCGTTAATCTTTGCGCGCTGTTCATCACCGAACTGCGGACTGGTCAATTTGCTAACGAGCTACATTCGAGTTTTGAAAATATTACTAAGATTCTGTACAAAGTTTCACCATATATGTGTCATTGTATGCATTGTCTCACCTCCCGAACATCTACGAAACGCAGATCGCCCAACTCCCAGCGCTTTGCGAAGCCAAGTTTAATGGCTTCTGTAATGCGATGTATGGTCAGCGCCATGTGCTCATCGTCATTCAAATCCGCCTTGGTGAAATTAAAGCCATCGAGAATACTTAGTATGTGCGCAACCACAGTACCGCTGCTTACAGGCGGCATCACGTAGAGAGTATCGTCGCCCAGCTGCATAGTGATAGAGCTGACCAGATCGGCAAAATATGTGTCTAAATCATAAGACGTAATTATACTGCCTAACTCCTTCAGATCCTCCATTATTAACTTAGACAATGTGCCATTGTAGAAGTCCAACGGTCCGTTGTCGGCAAGCAGTTGATAACTCTCGCACAGTTCCTTCGGCGGCTTTATCTTTGTTCCAACCTCATATAACTCACCGCTCGTCTCATTTAGGAAAAGCGCACGAAATTGTGTCTGGTTTTTTATATTTGGCCATTGGATCTTGAGTGCTGTTGACTGATGGTGCGATAGATAGTAGCCCTCGTGACAGATCTTCAGTGACGGCTCGATCAGCTCACGCCATGGAAGTTTTCCAAAGCGTTCATGAGCACGATGGTAACCCATTACTTCACCTGGTACGCCAATTGCTAGAGGTCCAAGTTTTGAGGACTTAGGATCAGCATCGAACATGTGTTCCTCAGCGGCGAAGGGCGCCACTTCACGCGCATCGATCGAGTAGGCGTGTTTTGTTTTTCGCACATAAACGTTCATCATTAGTCCACCACCGATGCCCATGCTGTGCATGTTGACAAGTCCGTTGCAAAGCATTGTGCCAATAGCGGCGTCCACGGCGCTTCCGTTCTTTGCGAGCAGATGGCTAAGGAGCAGATTGAAAGCAAAGTACATAATTTACAATTTGTGGCAACATTAAAAAACAAGAAAGTATAAAGTCTTATAAGTGGGACCATTAATCAACATTAAAAAAATACTCCAACCATTTGGGTGCAGTTTAACAAATAAAGCTTGAATTTAGATGTATGCTAATCCCTTTTTTCTCCAAGGACGTGAATCATGTCTGGTTACAGATGCGTAGAAATCACGGATACTATGAAGAAGGCATTTCTCTAATCTACTTGGATGCGATGGACAGAACAAAGGCGCCGATAGAGAAGTATTTCCAGAACCACTAATCGATGATGGCTATGGTAGAGCCATCGGACTATAATGAAGTCGACTTGGTAATTAAAAAGCTGAAGAGTAACAAAGCGACAGGCTCCCATGAGCTGCTAGCTGAGTTATTCAAGACCGGGGGTGAAGAGTTGGTATGGCGTATGCACCACCTATTAAGTAAGATATGGTCCGATGAATACACGCGTCTTATACAATGAATTGTATAAAAAGAAATTAACTTTTTTCCGGCTATGCGACCTTGTAAAGTGTGCATAACGTGTCAAGTGGCCGTGTTACGGGCACGGTGGCCGTTGTGGGCGGTTCATTCACAAAATTTAAGACAGATGCGCGTGGTCAAGGAGAATCTAACTGTCAAAGTTTCCAATTTGTAGCTCTTATAGTTCCTGTGATATGTTGTTGCATACATCCAGATATAGTGTGCAATATAGTTTGTAACGCATTAAAGGAGGTATGGTAGACCCAAAAATGTATATATATTATTGATCAGCTGGACAAGACGAATCGATTTAGCTTTGGCCATTTGTCTGTATGGATGTTGTTCCGAGTCGGCACATGGACCCTTTTATTTCAGTTAAATAGAAGCGTGGTTTGTATTGGGGTAGCCCCCATACAAACCGCACTCCAACTTTTGACTTTTTGTATGGAAAACGATTTTAATGAAGTCAATGAGGACTTTAAAATATATATATAAAACCGAAAAAAAAAATATATATATTTGTATGTCCGTTATAGACAGATACACGTTCCAACCATTCGCCGTGAAAATTGGTGTATATATGCTTTTAGGAACAGAGAAGGTTTTGCCGACATATAAAAAAAAAAATGTAAAGGGGCATTGGGAAGGTGGGCCAGGGGAAAGGAGTGGCAAGGGGAACGGCAGCAACGCGCCGCGTATTTTTTATGACACTTTCCCTATTGGTAGTGGAGGTCAGAATTTAGTAGATTCCACAAGCCAAAAAAATAATTGTGAAATAATCAAGAAATTTTCTTTTTTTTTTATTGAGTACTGGGCTGGGGACATGGTTTTTTCAGTGTTACTTCTTACCTAAAAAAAAAAAATACAAATTGGTGCGCACATTCTGTTCAGACACACTCGTACATAATTCAGTAATAGTTCAATAAGAACAAGGTTATCAATAAAGTGCTTTAGTGATGGAGCTTCGGGGGATGGGGTCGTTTGTAGAAGTGGAAAGTTCTTTGGCTATTCTCTTGGGAGTGGTCAAATTACGATTCTTTTGCAAACGGCTCAAGCAGCTCACAAACGTCCGATAGGACACATATCTCCTGGGTAAGCCACGGCATCTCCGTGGTAAGCAAATTGTAAGAAGGCAATCACTCCCCTTAATTGGGGGTTGGTGGCTGGGTTTGGTTTCCGCCAGCGCACAAAAAATGTACCAGTGAAGACACAAAGGAAGCCTCGGATAAAGTCCTCCACTGATGACGACCACCGCAAACGATTTAAGGATCATGCTTTACGGATACGCACCTGGAATGTCCTGTCCCTCCACAGAGCTGGAGCAGATATCCTGCTGGTTGATGTCCTCGACAAATTCAAGGCTGACATCACCGCAATACAGGAAATGCGATGGATAGGACAGGACTGCTCAATAAAGGCATCCTGCGACATCTATTATAGTTGCCATGCGAGGAAGCACGAATTTGGATGCGGTTTCGTGGTTAGTAGGAAACTACGATGTCTTGTCACCAGTTTCATACCTGTGGACGAGCGCCTGGCCGCGATACGTGTCAAAGCTAAGAACTTCAACATTAGCCTGATTTGTTCAGACGCCCCGACGGCATGTGTGTATGGCTGGATCCATACACACATGCGCTGATAGGCCAGTATCAGTGTGGCTTCAGACCAAAGATGTCGACCAGTGACCAAATTTTTACTTTACAACAATTCATGGAAAAGATCCGTGAGTACAATAAAGACATATACCACCTATTTGGCAATTAAAAGGCCGCTTTCGATACGCCGATAAGAACGCAGTTCTTCAACGCATTATCTGAACTTGGTATCCCAACAGGGATCGTTCGTCTTTGCATGATCACGCTATCACACACCCAAAGCGTCGTCAGAGTAAGAAAGAACCTCTCCGATCCCTTTGATACCAAGAGATGTTTCAGGCAGAGTGATGCTTTATCGTGCGACTTTTTTAATATTTTGATGAAATACTTCTTACGCCACTGCCCATACGTAGAACGGTCGGGCACGATCTTCCATAAGGAAGTGATGCTACTCGCATATGCCAATGGTATTGACATCATCGGCACCAACGAACGGGGAGTTAGCAGGGCGTTCTCGGAGATTGAGAAACAGTCACGTCTCATTGGGCCTAGCGGTGAATGAGGACAAGGCAGATCATCGGAGAATATGGAGAATTTCAACTTCAATGTTGTAGCAAACTTTGTCTATCTTGGAACAAAGATAACCAGCTACAGCACCATCAGATCAGACGAAGAATCACGGTTGCTAACCGCTTCTACTTTGGGCTCAGCAAGCAAATTAGAAGTAGATCCCTCTCTCGAAGTACTAAGATAAATATCTATGACACTGATGATGATTGTTTTGGTCTCCTGCACCGATAAGTTAAGGTCTTCTTAAATTTTGTGTTTGCGACAAATATAAAAATAATATGGTTGCCCGGTTCGGCAGTACTACCAATCGGGTATTGCACTAGGTATTTTGATTATTTATGATTTACTTAAATTAGCGTTCAGAGTGAACGAGCACATTAGCAGTAAGATGATCAGCAGATACCTAGTATGCATTACTCAAACTACTCTACAAGAACACCAGCATTGTACGTTGCAAACCGCTCACCATCAGCTTAGTTCCATGCCATCACTCCTCTCTCGTAAGATATTTCGCAGCAAACACTTCTTAATGTGCTCGATGAAAAAAAATATTGCGTAAATGATTTGGTTTAAAATAATTTATTTCAATCAAAATGTTCTGCTGTGAAATGTTTCAAAAAGCAGCTGTGCATACTTCAGGAATTAATCACCTAAGAAGTGTATTCCGTATTTCGGTGTATTCTTATAGAGAAAGTATCTTAAAGAACTTAAACTCAATAAAACTAGGTTACTCTCCTGGCCCTGCTAATATTCCTTCTAGTGTACTTAAATTATCTGCCGATTCATTGTGCGATCCCTTGCTACACTTATTTCAACTGTCTCTAAAAGAATCACCAGCGATTTAGAAGAAATCATTTATAATTCCTTTGCACAAAAAAGGTAGCTAATCTGATATATCTAATTATAGAGATATTGCTAAGCTTTGTACAATTCCGCAGGTTTCTGAATAGTTTATCACGGAACAATTACAATTTTTAAAAAGTAGAGCTGTTTTAGTTTCCCATTGTCCTTGCTAAAATGGATTTCATCCTACTTAGAGTCTTGCATTCAACGTGTTTCAAGGTAGCCATCTCGGTCTTTTATTTTTTGTCTTATTTATAAATGATCTTCCTGAGATTTTATCTCATTGACATAAATTGATGTATACAGATGATGTAAAATTATGTTTGTCATTTACTCACTCTACAGGTCATGATTTATTACAGGCAGACCTCAAGGCGCTGCACAACTGATGTCAACATAGTTGTTTACTTTTGAACAGCGTTAAGTGCAAAATAATGACATTTTTCGTAGAAATCCTTTAAATAATCTATGCTTTATTAACAACTCTGCGCTAAAGCGAATTTCGTTGTTCAGTGATCTAGGTGTTCTTTTTTATCCTAAACTTGCTTTCACTGTTTATACAGATTTTAACGAAGCTACCGGCTTATTAGGATTTATTAAACGATGGTAAAAAAAGTTTGATGATGCTTATATAACCAAGCTACACTTTACTTCTTTGGTTCGCCCTATTCTTGAGTACGCTTCATCTGTATGAAGCCCACAATACAGTGTCCATAAGACACATTTAGAATCTGTTCAGAAACAATTTCTTCTATTTACCTTGCACAACTTACGATGGATCCCTAATGTTAATTTACCTCCTTATATTCATTGGCTAAACCTTATCAATCTACCAACTCTTGAAAAGCGCAGCTCGATGTTGGCCGTAATATTTATTCAGAAGCTTCTCTCCAGTGAAGTTTAAATTTCTGAGTGCCTCGTGGAACTACTAGAAATTACACTTTGTTCTACCCCAATACATTTACTCCAAATTAAGCATGCAATGATCATTTTCGAGTTCTTTGCTGTATATACAAAAAGTTTTACAGTTTTAAGTCAATCTCTCTAGGTCTCTCCTTAAGTTCCATTCGCGTAAAACAATTCTACACATTCTAATCTATAACAACTTGATTTTCCATTGTATGTTTATTTTTATACCATTCATACATACGGAGGTGTCACAGAAATCTCTGGACAAAAATCCGTCTGGTGATTTGAAAATCTCCGAGATTTCATAGAAAACAGTTTTTAGTGTACAGACGAGTTTTATAAATAAGTTGGCAGCACTACACAAAATTATAGCTGAAATTCGTTGTTGTTGCTTAAACCGACCTAGACGGTTTTCAGCAAACAAATAAACATTTTCATAAATTTAAATTAAATAATAAAATATGCTAAATGTTTAAATCCTAAGACACAGTTACGAAGAAAATACATTAAACTAGCACATAAACAAAGTTTTACCTTATGATTTGAAGAGTTTATATATGTAATTACCAATTTCACCAAGCAAAGGGCTGGAGATTTCAAACGGTCTAAAAGAGATTTCTGTGACACCTACGAAATTGAATTAGTTCGGAATTGGGGTGAAAGAGATTTGTGTGCACCGTCGACTGAGATATCTGTGATACCTACGAAATTGAATTAGGTCGGAATTGGGGTGAAAGAGATTTGTGTGACACCCCAGATAGTGTCAAATGGTATTACCAGTTTGTCTGAAAGTTTGTAACGCATTAAAGGAGACATCGTAGACCCCATAAAGTATATATATAATCTTGATCAGCTCGACGAGTCGAGTCGATCTAGCCATGTCAGTCTGTATGTTGTTGCGCATTTTTTGGGGACCAATTTTAATGATATCCAGTTGAATTTTTGAACATACACTTCTTTTTATTACAGTTTAATAGAGTGTCCCGTCCCGCCACGCCCACTTTTTGGGGTAGCCCCCATAGAAACCCAGCGCCCACTTTTAGCTTTTTGCATGCAAACTTCTAGTCAACGTATGCTTGACATATACATTACTGGGTGGGACCCGCCCACTTTTTGAGGTAGCCCCCATACAAACCCATCGTGCAGTTTTGTGTTTTTTATGAAAAAATCCTACATTTAGATCAATATTAGCTTGAAATTTGATTTGGTGGATTTTAGGGTAGTCCCATATAAACCCACAGCGCACTTTTATGCATTTGTATGGAAAACGGCAATATCAACTTGAAATTCGATATGGCGGCATCTTGCACATCTACTACATCGCTTCATACACTTCTACTAAAGGGCTTGCACCGCCCACTTTTGGGGGTAGCCCCTATTTAAACCACCACTTTTATGTTTTACAATACTATTTAAAATTTCGTGTGAACCGAAGTAAAGGTTTTTCCTTGTTTTCATATATTAAAGTTAATGTGAATAATATTATACTTATTAATATTTTTCAGCATTAACTTAAGCAACAATCTTATATATATGTTATTTGCTAAGAATTCAAATTAAATAAATATATGTAAATGGGTGCTATACAAACCCTGCCCCGACTCCCTTGTGAGGAACTATCCACCAACTTTTGGGATTTGCAGGAACAACTTAATTACGTGCAAAATTAACTTGATATGTAATCTACTGGCTTCTTATCGATAGGCGTATCCCGCCCACTTTTAGGAGAAGCCCCCATACAAAGTTGCTACCCAAATTGGCGCCTTGGTTTCATTCACTTCGTTCTTCTCCGTTTATTTGGCAAACTATTTCCTATACGAGTATAGCACTGCAGCAGTAAGAATTATTTCCACCTCTTCGCTGTTATCCAAATCAAAAGTTTCAATGGACAATTCTGCGAGATCTAAGAGCTACTCAAGATAATCGTACTTATTCACTGCGCTGTTTACTTTAAAACAAATTTGATTAAATTCTTATAATTTCAAATGACGCAGATGAACGACAGAAGAAGATAAGGCAGTTACGTATAAAAGTCAACAATAAAAGTTTCCGTCTAAATGCACAAATATTTACGTAGTCTTTTGAAAAGAAAAAATGTTTAGCTTCGGGTGACCCGCAGCTTTAATACCATTCACACGAAGTTACAACCTGTAGCAGGCGTAAAAAAAAAAATTGTGTGAAGTCTAACAACTCAAACGTAGGATGTAAGTTTATTGAAGTCGATCCCTGAAAGTGGGCGCGATCCGCCCCTTCATAATTATGCGAAGCGTCCGTCCATAAGAAGCCACCATGTCACATGTTAGGTTGATTTTGCCTGAAAAGAATAAGTGTTTCATTTTAAATCCCAAAAGTGGGTGTTTGATTTGGGAGAGGGAGTCGCACCTACTTCTCTATATATGAAGTGTTTGTCAATAAGAAGCCACTATATTAAATTTGATGTTGATATTGACGGTAATAAGAAAGGTTTTCATACAAAATCTCAAAAGTGGTCGGAAAGTTTGTATTGGGGCTACCTCTAAACGTAAGCGGAACACGCCCGTTGATATTTATGTGAGACATCCGTACATAAGAAGCCACCATATCAATTTTTAACCGCAAAAAAAAGAGGTTGTTATACTAAAAGTCAAAAATGGTGTGTCAAATGATGTATTAAAAATTGATCCCCCGAAAAATACGCAGTACTATCCATACAGACAGACGAACATAGCTAAATCGACTAATTTTTTCGGGCTGATCAAGACTATATATACTTTATGAGGTCTATGATGCCTCCTATAATGAGTTAAAAACTTTCAGACAAACTGATAATACCATTGAAAATACCATGAATACGCATCGACCAAATTGAAACTTATATAAATATATATTAGTAATGACCAAAACTGATATATTTTGAGAACAGTAAGAACTGCTACTGCTACTTTTTAATTACTGCTATTTTAAAATCCTATTGCGATTTAAATAGCAAAAATCATTACATTACATAATATATATGAAATATAAAGAAGCTTATAGCATTCCATGTTAGTCTTTTATGTTAAATAGCATATGGCATTCAATGTTAAATAGCATATTATATAGCATTTCACATCGTTCTTCCATATTATATAGTTATTTTCTGTTAATGCAATTTGAGCCAAGCATCAGTGCTTTTAATGCTAATTTTTCATGTTAAAATGCAAAACGTCAGTGTACAGAATATTTATTTCTGGTTTAAAACTGAGTTCTTTTCAGATAATGATGTAAATCAGTTTCCAAAAATCACAGTTCCAAACTGATAATTTTCGATAGCAGTTAAAAAAAATAAACTGTAACGTGATATATCGCCCTAGTAGACATAGGATCTTATAAAATTCAAACACATACGTAAATGCAAATGTTAAAATTATGCATTACATTAATATTTATAGGTTACATGAAATTTTTGTTTTTGTATTTAATAAATAGATTCGAAATAGTTGACTAATTTAATATACATTTGATCCATGATATGAACGCTTTTAATGATTTAATCGTACTTGATTTGATATAGTATTTAAGTAACATTTATGTAAATGGTGAAGTGTTCGAATGCCACATAGTGTGGGAACATAATGTGTTGTGGAGAGTGTGACGGGGCAGGAGGTGTTGGTTGTATGACCACTTAATATCCTGCGGTGCCGCCGCGTATGCGAAAGTCGGAATTTGCATAGATTCCAGTCTCATTGCGCACAATACCACAGACGAACGAGCCCATTTCCTGTATAGGTTGCAGCACATGACCCTTAACACGAAGCAACTGCAGCACACTCTACAAGTAACGAGAAATTTTGAGTATGAATTTTATATAGAAGATTTTACATACCTCGCTGAAGTGATCCTTTTCGTACTTCAGCACATTTGGCAGCAATTGATGAAAGAATCGAGGTGCATCGATAGCTTCTTTGATGTTCTGCCCGAACCAGAGAACACGTGCCGCCACCTCAACAACGGCGGGTATAATCTTAGATCCACCAGTGGCACCGACAGCAAGGTGTATGTCACCATTGCGATTGGCGAACAATATTGGCGACTGCGAGGACATGGCGCGCTTGCGGGCCTCGATGGTGTTGCTGGGCGAAGGCGGCAAGTCGCAATAGTTTTCCGGTACCGAGAAGTCGTCCATGCCACTGTTAAAAATAATGCCTGTACGTGGACCGATTAAGCCAGCTCCAAAGCTATTCCAAATTGTGATAATGATAATGACTGAGAAATTGTCCTTGAAAGTACTATTATTTCTCGTACATACTACAGATTAACCGAGCTCGTTACTGAAACCGCATCGCCGTTGGGCGCCAGTACAACAAAGTGAGAAGTACCACTATCCTCATTGCCCATAAACTGTGCGCCATAGTCGGATAGATTCTGGTGCACACTGGTGTCGTTAATCTTTGCGCGCTGTTCATCACCGAACTGCGGACTGGTCAGTTTGCTAACGAGCTACATTCGAGTTTTGAAAATATTACTAATATTCTATACAAAATTTCACCATATATGTGTGTGTATTTGTATGCACCGTCTCACCTCGCGAGTATCTACGAAGAGCACGTCGCCCAACTCCCAGCGCTTTGCAAAGCCCAGCTTTAGGGCTTCTGTAATGCGATGTATGGTCAGCGCCATGTGCTCATCGTCATTCAAATCCGCCTTGGTGAAATTAAAGCCATCGAGAATACTAAGTATGTGGGCAACCACAGTGCCGCTGCTTACAGGCGGAATCACGTGAAGCGTGTCATCGCCTAGCTGCATGGTGATAGAGCTGACCAGATCCGCGAAGTAGGTATCTAAATCGTAAGACGTAATTATACTGCCTAACTCCTTCAGATCCTGTATTATTAACTTGGACAATATGCCATTGTAGAAGTCCAACGGCCCGTTGTCAGCAAGCAGCTGATAACTCTCGCACAGTTCCTTCGGCGGCTTTATCTTTGTTCCAACCTCGTACAACTCACCGCTCGTTTTATTTAGGAAAAGCGCACGAAATTGTGTCTGGCTTTTAATATTTGGCCATTGGATCTTGAGCGCTGTTAACTGATGGTGAGATAGATAGTAGCCCTCGTGACAGATCTTCAGTGAAGGCTCGATCAGCGCACGCCATGGAAGCTTGCCGAAGCGTTCATGTGCTCGATGGTAGCCCATTACTTGACCGGGCACGGCAATTGAAAGGGGTCCAACCTTTGAGGATTTAGGATCAGCATCGAACATGTTTACCTCTGCGGCAAAGGGCGCCGCTTCACGTGCAATGATCGAGTAGGCGCGTTTTGTTTCTCGCACATAAACGTTCATCATTAGTCCACCACCGATGCCCATGCTGTGCATGTTGACAAGTCCGTTGCAAAGCATTGTGCCGATAGCGGCGTCCACGGCGCTCCCGTTCTTTGCTAGCAGATGGCTAATAGGCGTGTAGAATTTAAAATCATATTTGAAGACAACCGACCACAGAATTTGCACATGCACTTGAGCTTGCTATTTGCTATGGTTTCAAAATGAACATATTTTAAGATATTTTCTATTTTACACTTCACACACTTTGGGCACGTTCGGCAGAACTGATTTGTGATTACTGATTCAAACCTAACAAAAATATAGCAGGCGTAGTCAACGTAAATCAGTAATCAGACAGCAAGAGTCTCTGCTGAACGCATCCAATGTGTTCGACCCGAGGTGTGTTGTAATGGTTAAACGACAACCATGTGTTTTAGAAAATGATTTACAGCCATAGCATTTCAGCTATTGCTACTCTAATTTTGTAATTTTGTTGCCAACATATTTTGTGCCCCATATTCTGGGTAGTCCGTGATGTGAGAAAAAGTTTTCGAAATCCACCACATTGACGTGAAAACCTAATCTAATTGAAAGGATTGATTTGTCTTTATCTGTTTAAATTAATATATTTACATAAAATAAATAGAAATACTTAGGAAGCTCTGTAGTGCTCGTCATTCTTTCTTTCGATTAATAAATTTTACTTAATTAGTTTTGCAGTCTATTTTCCATAACATATTCTTCGAGTTAGATTTTTTTATTTTTTTATATAAATTAACAATTGTTTTCTCACTCGGTATGTAAATAATATTTGATTAGATTACACCTATAAATTGTCAGTGTGTGGTGTGCATTATGGTCTGGAAACGTCATCGGGTAATATATTTCTGAAAATGACGCCGGAAGAAAGACTACCATCTTATAAACTACTTTTTTAATCTGCAATTGAAAATATAAACTTCCACGATGTGTAGTTTTAACAAGATGGCGTTTAAGGCCGCACATCATTTATTATGCGAGAAGTTTATATTACAAATATTTTTCGAGTACATGCGTTGTTTGATTTTTTTTTTTTTTTTTTTTTTGTGAGGCTACGCGAAAGACCGTGTTTATGTGGAAATTTTTTGAACTTAAAAGCAGTTGAAAATATTCATTCGTCAAGTTGTGACCGAAATTTTTCCCTTACTTTACTCTACCACACATAATTTCCAGGTAGAGGTGGGCGCGGGCCGTGCTTACGATGTGTACAAGAGTACTGTGACGCGAAAAACCCTACAATTTTTTGCAATACTGCATTGCAATAATTAATGCGCAATATCTGCAATAAATTAATTCACACTTATAACAAAATTGTTGTTGTTTTTTATCCTTTCTTTTGCATTTCTTTTTTTTTTTAATATTTATTGAATTCTTCTTCTTTTAAAGTTTTATCAGCAAAAAACACTACCAAAAATACACTCAACTTATGCTCGCCAACTTGTGTGCGCACAACAGTTTCGAGGCTAACGTCGAGCCGCTTGGCCCACATGCTTTCCAATGTGAATCACCCTTTAGAACTCGACATAGATAAAGACTATTTTTTCACAATTCTGCCAACTTAAAAAATTGAAACCGACAGTCAATCCCTTTCTCAGGTTAAATAGTAGGATATAGTGTGAAAAAAATTACCTATAAAGATATAGGCAAGTCGTGAAAATGGCCTTAAGTCATATTAGGTTATAAACTATAAGCACAAGAGTTCAACCCTCTCTATGCTCAATGAGATTCATATTTTAAACTTTTGATTCGATTCGCAGTGCAATGTATTAAGACGTTAAGCTAGTTAAAATAAAAAAAAATAAAAAAAGAAAAAACGTTAACTTCGGTTGAACCGAAGCTCTAATACCATTCACACAAAACTTTAAATAGTATTGTAATACATAAATGTGGGGGCTTAAATAGGGGGTGGTACACGCTCACTAGTATATGTGTATGAAGCGATGTAGTTGATGTGTAAGATGCCACCATATCGAATTTCAAGTTGACATTGACGTTTTCCATACAAATGCATAAAAGTGAACTGTGGGTTTATATGGGACTACCTCAAAAAGTGGGTGGGACACGCCCCTTTGTATATGTATATGAAGCGGTTGTCCATTAAAATCCACAAAATCAAATTGCAAGCTAATATTGGTCTAAATGAAGGATTTTTTCATAAAAACACACAAAATTGCACGGTGGGTTTGTATGGGGGCTACCTCAAAAAGTGGGCGGGCCACGCCCAATCGTCTATGTATGTTTAGCGACTGTCTCTTAAAAGGCACCACATCGCATTTCAACCTAATATTGACTTTAATAAAAAAGTTTTTCTTACAAAAAGTCAAAAGTTGACCATAGGTTTGTATGGGAGCTACCCCAAATAGTGGGCGGGACACGCCCGTTAGTCTATGCATGTTAAGCGGCTGAGCATAAAAAAGCACCACATTGCATTTCAACCTAATATATATTTTAATAAAGAAGTTGTATTACAAAAAGTCAAAAGTCTGCAGTAGGTTTGTATGGGAGCTACCCCAAGTAGTGGGCGTGGCAGGTCAATCTTGATACTCTATTAAAGTACAGTAAAAAGAAGTATATGTGCAATATTTCAACTGGATAGCATAAAAATTGGTCCCCAAAAAATGCGCAACAACATACAGACGGACAGACAGACATGGCTAGATCGATTCGTCTCGTCGAGCTGATCAAGAATATATATTCTATATGTATATATTCTAGTCCCAACTATTGTTAATTGCAGCGGCCATTCCAAAAACCCAATGGAACATGTATATCCCACAATATCCTTTCCATGATTGTCCAAGTGGCATATCATCACTACAATTCTTTGGGACTAATTCCAAACTACAGGAAACCGCAATTATGTAGTTACTGGAATATTTTCTTCTTGGTGCCATTTTCTGCAGACGATGGACTTAATATGGCATAAAAAACAAGAGGAGAGAGTTGGATATAGTCTCAATCAAATGGGTTCCCTTAACAGACGAAGTATTCCTTAACAAAATCTTGGGAATTGAGGCGGGAAGATAGTATTTATTTATTTTAATGCTAACTATTGCTGATTTCATTTGCGATTCCAAAAAAATTTACTGGATTATCTATTTTTCACATAGTTCTTCCCAGGATTGATCAAGTGCCACATATTCACTATAGCTTGTAAGCACTACGGCAATTCTACGTGAAATCACAATGGTATGCTGAAAGAGTTGTGTTTTGATGTCATTTTCTAGAGAGAATTGGATATAAAAAAACCCATAAAAATATCAGAAAGAAACATTTAATTTTCTACTCCAGTGAAAGACACTAGATGCTTGGTAAGAGGTAACTAAGCATAAAGATTGAATACAAAACAAGTGCTAAAAATAACTTTATTTAATATTAAGTACTCGCCTGTGAACACTACGTGTATGATGCAATATATCAGATGAGCGACATTTAGCTACCTGTGATTCAATCACGACGACTAAAAAATCACTAATATCAGTTGCCACGCGATATTGTGATACATGGCGTATCAGAAATATGACATGCATGTAGTGTTGACAGCTCAAAAAGTATCAACGTGTTAGGTTGATGCATGGCATATTACTGATACGCCGTGAATCACAGTGGCACTTGTAAGAAACAAATGATACCCAATCACTGATATTTACAATAGCGAGTAGCAACTGATAACAGTGATTGAATCACAAGTAGTGAAATAGCACTCAACTCTAATACATATATCAACCATTGTTTAACGCCTACTTATGCCTTCTACTACTTACTACGTAAATTGTATTATTGTGTAAATGCTTCATGAAAACTGTATTGTAACCATTTTAGTAATTCACTATTTAAAATTTGTATTTCGGATGAATTTTTTTTTTTATATTTTCATTCATTACATATGGATAGCGTGAATACGCATAGTATATAATTACTACCATATTATAATTATAATAAACATAGTAGTGTAATTGTTATTGGCGACATATAATGTATGAATATATGAATTTTAGCTGGCTCTAGGTCATCTTACATTGGGAAATAATTTTTATATATACATACATATAATTCGTCAATGCGAAAGATGGAATATTGAACAACATTTTGGTTACACAGAAAAATGATCGGCTTCCGATACACGTGTTTCAGGGTTGGCCAAACCCTTCATCAGTCGGATAGGCCGTACATTGCTAATGATTGCTTATATAGAATGCTGAATTGAAAAACGTCTTGTGTATTTCACGATTTTCTGTACACGAAATGATAACGAAAATGGAAAGGCGTTATACTTTCCCAGCATGTTCTGTTGCATTCTTGCAAGTACGGTCTCTTTCATTCTTCTGTGTATTGTTATTGCATTATCCCCTTTTAAACTGTGCCACTTGACGATTAGAAAATGTTGTTCATCATTCCTTCTTTCGCATTGCGGAAATATGTATGTATATATAAAAATTATTTCCCAATGTAAAATGACCTTGAGCCCGCTAAAATTCATATATATAATACGAGTATAGTAGTATATAATTTATTTTTCCACACCTTGCCTGAAGTACTGGCTCTCCCTATGGCTCTGCAGCTTGCAACAAAGATGCGCTGATTTGAAATGTACGCATCTATTCAAGGTTATGTGTCGTATTAAAATCAATTACAACATAGCGCCACAATTCAACGTGCTTGTATCGGTGTGGGAAGAACTCCACATACAATACTAAGACCATTAGTCACTTATCTACCCACACACACATTTTTAATACACTTCACATATAGTACATATGATAAGTATTTTAGTTTTGTTACTGTCTACAGTATAACAAGGTAACATCCGTAACGTAAGATCGGATTCCCCTAAAGTACATATGTATGTATATGTAAAAACGTATTACTGACTTCATGAGCTTCATGAAGTCTAACTAGTCATAACTAGTTCTTCCTTTCAGAAATGTTCTTAAATCAAAAACTTGTTTTGGAATTAATGGTCGAACGACGTATGTATATACTTTTACCATGGAGAGAAGCATAAATTCAATAGCTAAGATTGGAGTATTTTGATTAAAAGCGTGAAGAGTAATTCACTTTTGGTTCCATCCACAGTTTGTGTTTTTTCTTGTTAAGACAACCCCCGCCCCTTAAACTCACCTGCCAATTTCGCTGCATACTTGTCTATCAGAGCAAACAGCCGCCTGCTTAAAAACGCCCAAAGTCGATTTGAAATTCTCTTCGATGCTTGGTGCATCCTTAAACCGATTTGTGTTTGTAGATCTTTCTGTTGTTGTTGTTGTTGTTGTTGTTGTTCCAACAGCATCCTTTGATGTCGATGCTGCCACAGCTGGGTTATCATCGATAATGGTTGTTTTTGTAGTTGTTGTTGTGGCGCCAATGGCAGTTGCCGCTGTGTCACCCAGAAGTTTTCCGGCAGTGTTCTCATTATTGATGTTGTCGGTGAAACTTGTTGCATTTAGAGCATGATGATTGTTACTGTTTTCATCTGATAAGAGAAAATTGTTAAAAGAATTTGTGTTTGGAAGGTTGACTGTCATGGTGCTTATGGTTGTTGTTCTTGTGGTAGTGGTGCTTGTTGTTGTAGGTGGCTGTGTGTGAACTGCAGTTGCTTCTATTGTTGTGGAATTTCTGGGCTTTGGCCAATCTTTGTTTTTTTTTTTATTATTTTGTTTTTTTTTTTAAACATAATATTTTTATTCATATTTTTTAAATAAAATTTTGTATAGTTTTGAAACAGATTTGTGCAAAATTGTGAACAAAAAAAAAAAAATTGAGAAAGAAAAAGAAGAGAAAGAAATTGTGTAAAATTAATTTGATTTTCGGTGCATTTCTTACGAAATATTGTGAAATTAGAAATTTTTTCAAGCAGTGCATTTTAAGCAAATTAAATAGAAGCAGCAATAGTATCTTTTTAGTACTTAGATACTTAGATACTTAGATACTTAGATACTTAGATACTTAGATAATCAATAGAATAGAGCGTTTCAAAGCCATTTAAGCAGGCATATTTAACTTACCGCTGAAGCATAAGCTTATGATGACATAGCTAATGAGTGCAATGCCAAAGAAACAAATGAACACAATGGTCAGCTTTTTCATCCAAGCGAGCAATTTGGCGCGTCTATAAGAAACATAATGCATATTTACAATTTATAATAAAAGTAACAAGAATTTCGGTTTTATAAAAATATCTAGATACCATGAGCATGAAACATTCAATTTAGACAGGTACATTCTGCGTTTAGCCTTGCGATTTGATTTAAGTTATTTTACATAACGAGTCCAATGCGCGATATTTTTGATGCAAAGGTTTTGCCACGTACAACATTGGCGAATTTTAAAAATTTACTACAAGAAATTTAAGGAACTCCTTCGAAATCAAATGGTGGCAAAATTTAATCCAAAGATGTTTCGGCGACATACTTAAGATTTAAGTTATGTATGCAAGAAAGTTAAAAATGGCTAGATGGTTTTTAACTCATTGGTTCCACAATGTTTAGAATATATGACGTTCAAGTCGAAATCATTGAATCATGGGAATCATGTATCAATATATTGTATATACATCATATTTCAATATATATATATATTAGAAGTTCTACTTGGTACATACGAGGGCTGCTATTTATATTTCGGGAACTGGCAACACTGTCATAAGCTAAAATCTGGCAACACCATAATAAAGTTTGACATTTTTTGGCATAAACGTACTCACAAAATTTTGATGCACAATTACTATTTGTTTTGTTTATAGTGAGTTAAGAAAAGTTATTCATCCAAAAAATGGAAATTTCAAGAGAAGGTTTTCGTTGGATTATTTTTCACAACTTTCGACGTGGATTATCTCAACAAGAATGTGTCAATGAACTCAGTTCTTTGTATGGCGATAAAGCACCATCAAAAACCACAGTATATCGCTGGTATAGTGAATTCAATCGTGATCGTAGTTCGGTCGCCGACGAATTCCGTGAAGGTCGTCCAAAATCGGTTGTTGTTGTGATAATGCAAGATTGTCATGTGACATATCGTGAGATAGAGGCATCCTTGCACATCTCGTTGGATTTTTATCAATTGCTCAAAAAAGGCTCCCGTCGATGGGTGTAAGGAAATGATTAAAAAGTTCGACCGTGGTGCTTCAAATCATGGACATGCTTCGAATCATGGATATATGCGTATGAGCCGGAAACAAAACGGCAATCGACCGTGAAGGTATTCCACGACGAGCCAAAACCAACAAAAGTTGTTCGAGGAAGAAGCACAGCGAAGCAAATGATCGCCTGTTTCTACGGCCGAATGGGTCATGTGGCTACTGTTCCGCTTGAGTAACGTAGGACGGTCAACTCTGAGTGGTACACAACCATTTGTTCTTCGGAGAAATTCGTAAAACCAACCGCCAAAGACGAATCATTCTCCATCATGACAATGCGAGCTCTCACACATCTCGTCAAACAAGTGCATTTTGGAGCAGTCAAAACATCGAATTAATGACTCAACCTCTGTACAGTCCTGATTTGGCACCCAATGACTTCTTCTTGTTCCTGAGTATCTAAGTTAAACTGCGTGGTCAATGATTTACGAGCGCCGAAGAAGCAGTTGAAACGTTCAAAAACCACGTTTTGGAGGTGTCTCAAGAGGAATGGAAAAACTGCTATGACAAATGGTTTGAACGAATGCAAAAGTGTATTGATCATCAAGGGGAATATTTTGAAAAACAATAAAGCCATTTTCATTTAAAAATATTTGTTATTATTAGCTATTCCCGAAATATAAATAGTATCCCTCGTATTAACATCTATTTAGAATATCATCACTCCACTTATGTACATACTTGTTGATTGTGTTTTACTTTAGTTTTTTAATTTGAAGATGATTGTAATCACTATTTATTGTAGTTATTGGCATAAATGGCCACCCACCTTTGTTCTCGGCGTGCCTCCTCAGCAGCGCTGGTGTCTTGTATGAGCTCGCCGCCATTTTTCTCCTCGTCGTCGAGGCCGCTTGCGGATTTAAGTGGAATTTTATTCATAGCATCGTCATTATTGTGCACCATCTTGAGGCCATCAGTTGTGCTGAAAAAAAGAACAAAACAAAAAAAAAAAAAGAAGAAAAATGTGTTAAGATGGTTCAAATTGTTCAGTTTGAATTATATATGTACGTGGGCACACAACTATGCAACAATTATTTCGATTTGTTTATGCCTTAAAATTGCAAACTACATTTACACACACACACACACCCACACACACACACACACAAAACTGGCAACACGTTGCAAACTCGTTCGCCGCCAAACGCTTACTGACTACAACCACTGAAATCGAAAGCTGTCGAAGTGCATACAGGCGTCCGTCGTATTACTCCGCTCATCGGCAGGATAATGGCTCCTGAGCTACTGCACAATTGGCAGCAAGTGTACATATAAAAAGTAATAGAGAAACAAAATCTGTGCATAGCACTCGCATACTGTTGCAAAATCAGCATGTATGCATGTGTCTATACACGCACAAACAGTCATATTCACTTTGCGCACACGCTGCATAGGGAGGATATAGTGATTTTACACTCAAACAAATTTTCTTTTAAATTGTAGAACTATAAAATTGTAACGAATCTGTTTTTGTGTGATACATACTTACATATGCTAATGTGAACAAATTAATAAATGATTCGACATGAAGTACATAATCTGAGTATTGGATATATACATGCATAAAAACAAGTAAGCTAAACAATGGATTATTACTACGGATGGAAAAATATATATTGATATATGCATTGAAATATAAATGTAAAAGTTATATTCGAATATTTTGACATATGGTCCCAAAAAATATATCGATGTTTACATTGAAGGCATAAAAGCATTGATGGCATGAAGTTATATCGATATATTTAGATACATCTCCTATAAAACTCTAATATATCGAGATATATCGTTAATTTCATATTGAAAATCAGAATAAGGTTTCGTCACTTGTTTTTTACCTCATTAAGAAGTTTTTTTTTTTTCATTTCATGTAATTTTAATAAAGAAGATGAATAAAGTCTTTGGCTAAAACTTATTTAGTGTTTCGTTCTGCAATTAAAAAATTATTTCAAAATAAAAAGAAAACATTTTGACACAAAAGCAATGCGGCCAGATTTGTATGGGGGCCATCACTTATTACTTTCATATATGTACTGAAGAGGGAAAAGGAGAAGAAGAGGGAAAAGGAGAGCATAAATATACAAACTGGACGTCTCATCCTGCGATAATCATCAAGCACATATGTATATACTAGCACGCATCCATCGGCCTGTTACATACATTTGCACAAAGTTAATGTACCCTTTTGATGCACAGACATTTTATTTTTATAATATAATAATTACATATCAATTTGAGGCAATAAATGTGCGAGATTAAATAATCAATTTCTTTTCTTGCCGGTTTATACGTACATAATATGTTATTTCTCTTGCATGCATATTACATACATGTATTTCATTCATTTATCACGCATAGAGTACTCGTATCAGATTATAACAGGTCCATTTCCATGACGCATTAGGACAAATAGCTGATATTGTACAATCTGAAATTTACGCTGCTATATCTCGGCTCACGGAATATTGACAGAAAAGCATAATATACCATAATATATAATAAATATATCAGGCTCAGAATTGAACAGATGAACAAACCCTTTATTACATCTGATGAGATCAGAAACACCTCGTCTAAGGATATTCTCCGTTTCATTAAAGAGACGGAGAAGATCCCAGATAAATTAACTGAACCATATCCGGGCTAGGGTGCAAAAGACAACATTTTATATCGCAGTGCCCGTTTCCGTTAGGATGGCCCTCAGACGTTCTAGCTCTGATACTGAGTCTTAGTTAGCGTTACAGGCTGATCGAGCCTGATTCGCAATGACCACGTGCTTGTCATGCGGCTCTGGCCCAGACACTACGTCACGCACTGGTTACGGTTATAATATATCAAAATTTGTCCAATTTCACAATGTATTATCACTCTAAATATGAGCCCAAAATTGTGGTCGCATTTTTAGGCAAATCGCCAGAATGTACTTTTCAAAATTTATTTTGAAATATATATTTTTTTAAGCAGTACAGCATGATGTACTAACTCATTCGAAAGGTATTTAAAACAGCTTTCTACGAGGGCTGCTATTTATATTTCGGGAACTGGCAACATTACGGTCAAAAGCTAAAATCTGGCAACACCATAATAAATTTTGACATTTTTTGGCATAAACGTACTCACAAAGTTTGATGTTTGTTTTGTTTACAGTGAATTAAGAAAAGCAATTTGGCCAAAACGTGGATTATCTCAACAAAAACGTGTCAATGAACTCAGTTCTTTGTATGCACTTTGTAAGCACCATCAAAAACCACAGTATATCGCTGGTATAGTGAATTCAATCGTGGTCGTAGTTCGGTCGCCGACGAATTCCGTGAAGGTCGTCCAAAATCGGTTGTTGTGCCCAAAAACATCGATGCAGTGCGTGAACTGATAATGCAAGATCGTCATGTGACATATCGTGAGATAGAGGCATCCTTGCACATTAGTTCCACTTCAATACATTCGATTTTGCATGAACACTTAGCTTGCTCTCGTTGGATACCTCATAATTTATCAATCGCTCAAAAAAAGGCTCGCGTCGATGGGTGTAAGGAAATGATTAAAAAGTTCGACCGTGGTGCTTCAAAAGACGTGTATAAAATCGTGAAAGGTGACGAATCATGGATATATGCGTATGAGCCGGAAACAAAACAGCATTCGACCGTGTGGGTATTCCAAGACGAGACAAATCCAACAAAAGCGAAGCAAATTATCGCCTGTTTCGTCGGCCGAATGGGTCATGTGGCCACTGTTCCGCTTGAGCAACGTAGGACGGTCAACTCTGAGTGGTACACGACCATTTGTTTGCCGGAAGTCTTCGGAGAAATTCGTAAAACAAACCGGCAAAGACGAATCATTCTCCATCATGACAATGCGAGCTCTCACACATCTCGTCAAACAAGTGCATTTTTGAGCAGTCAAAACATCGAATTAAAGACTCACCCTCCTTCAATCCTGATTTGGCACCCAATGACTTCTTCTTGTTCCTGAGTATCAAAGGTAAACTGCGTGGTCAACTATTTACGAGCGCCGAAGAAGCAGTAAGGTGTCTCAAGAGCAATGGAAAAACTGCTATGACAAATGGTTTGAACGAATGCAAAAGTGTATTGATCATCAAGGAAAATTTTTGAAAAACAATAAAGCCATTTTCATTTAAAAATGTTTGTTATTATTAGCTATTCCCAAAATATAAATATTACCCCTCGTATACATTAAAAAAATATTGAAAAATTCATACATTCATACAACGTGTCGGCTGATTTTCTAACATTTCTAACATTTCTTATAAAAATTGAGGTGATATGTCTCCCATGAGCCCCAATACCCCTTGAGGGTGCGTAGTATTTCGGAGTGGGGTGATCCGTTAAGTGAAAAATACACAATTAGAGAACATTACTCTATTGTGGCCCATACCAGTAGTAAAAGCGAATGGGAAATTAGTTATTTTTCACTACAAACAACGTTTTTCATGCAGTCAATCAGGCCGTATGATATATGTTTTATACAGATCAGACATACCAACGGGTCAAAGAATTATAACTTCAACGTTTGTCGACAATATAGCCATCTTGAGCATATATCGTTGCCTAGTACAAGCAACTAGATGATTATCAGACCAACTGGTGGATAAAAGTGAACGAGCAAAACAGTAAAACTACCAAAGCGATATATCAACAATGGATCGACCGCAAAAAAAAAAAAAAATCTATCGGCCCTCTTTCATATACATCGATTTACATCCCCAATTAATACACACATGTGCATGGAACGTATAGAAAATAATGGATGTGATTATATACAATTTATTTAAATAATTGGATATATGTTTATTTTATTCAAACAATAGACAAAGAACTAAATTAACAACAACGTCAGCATAGAGATCAGACGAACTTCGAAGCTCCAGCACTGAAGTTTTACGAGGGGAACCAAAACTAAATTGTTAGACAACGTCTGATAGAGAGCGATTGAGCTTACGTTGGTATGACCATGTCTAGCAAGCTTGGTATTGGCATCGATTGGCGCTAGCGCGCACAAGACTATATGGGCTGGTGCGCCTTCCTACGTGCTTCCACGACCGTTACACGGGATATATTTGCGATACAAAAGTAATTTAAGAGCAAAGTCATTACGACTGTCTGTTGATGCAGCGATTTGTACACAAAATTTGTTTTTATTCACTTTGCCCCAACAAAACTTTTTCGACTCTCGGCCATAAATGTGCTTTGTTTTGCACACTTGACAGCTGTATTGTAAAATGACAGAATGGTTAATTCTGAGATTACTGTGAAGATCATCAAATGCAAACGAAAATTGGATATTTTGTAATTTTTTCAAGTGTAAAAGTGCATACATACAATGACATAAAGAGGAGTGAGTAAACCTACTTGTTTTTGTGGTTGACTATGTTGAAAAAACACTTGCTTTTGCGTTGTAAACACCTGCTGAGTTGCATTCATTTTCAAATACAGATACAAACACGTTCGCACAATTACCGCTGGCAGTATGCTCACAATATATTATATTTATATACTTAAATATAGTTTCATACGCAGTGGCGTAGCTAGAACATTTATCGACTGTGGTGCAAAAATAGTTGAACATGGTCATTGCTTATGACAAATGTATCAGCAAAGGGGCAGGAGTCGTAAAAAGTAGACTAAGCTTGTAGAAAAATTTTAACATATTGAATTTAATTTGAAAGAAGAAATGAATTTTGTACTCGTTTTTTTTTTTCTAATTTAAAGCACTCGATGAACGATTCGACTAATATAGTACCTACTTACTAAGATATATAATGAAATGACTTCTAGAAAGAGGGTATCGAATAACTTATGGTTTTATGGTAAAGTGCGAAAAGAAAAAGAAACATAAATGAGTTACTGCCTAGATGACTTTTGTTAAACATTAATTTAATGTGACTGGTAGCCTGCAAGACTCTGGCGAAGTAGTTGAATATATTACTCTGTATCTGTTTAGTTTGTTTTTTATGAAAATTCATTCTGCAAATATAAATTTATTAAATCGTTCTTGAGATCAACCTGAGTCTAGATAGCCTTTCAAACTTTTCGAATTGATTTTATATACCTACTCTTACTTACGTCTAAATTAAATATTGTTCTTAAAATGTTATCTCGAATTTAAATGTATAATTCTTAATATTCATTGAAATTTTAATTAAAAATAAATGCAGCGAAAATCGTTTGCCATTTCTAGGCACTGCGCCCGGTGCAACGGCCCCTCTCCCAATCTCCCTAGCTACGCCAGTGTATATGTGTGTATATATATGTCTATACTCTCTCTATATTACTCTCGCTGCACGTCAGCGACTCTAGAAGGAACGTCGGCGTCATTTCATGTGTCCGTGGTAGCAACAGCTTAGGTCTGATTTGGTCAACACAATGCAGCTGGAAGTAAGGACAGGGATAAACGAAATCGGAGCTGATAATCAATTGGTACACATTTGGAACATTTCATAATTTAGCAATATGAAAAGCATACGTGGCAAGCTTCATTATGTGTCGGAAACCGTATAAAGTCTATAATTTTTGTTATCGCTACACAATGTACACAATTATAGACAATTATAAACTGTATTAAAATTAATATCAACTAAGCATTTGTTCTACATTACATACAACCCTGGTTTACTCCGTTCAGTTCTGTGGCCATAAGGCTAGTCGTTTTCCGACATCGTTTCTACAGATAGAAATGCAAATAGTTTCACAAACGAGGCCAACATTTTTAATATAATTAATGGCTGATCCGGAACTTTATTGCATATTCCAACCCTAGATTTCTCACTAATTACTCTTCTCTTCTTCAATTCGTTTGTCGTCGTCATACATTTCAGTTTTTGTTTCGTTTCTTTACTTCCTTCGATTAGACAACAGGACAACGACATCAACAGCGACAGCTCAATTAAAGCTTCAGGATAATTGAATGGTCAGATTTCTTATTGGCAATTGAGTGAAGTTTTTCTATACAAATGGTACGAGTATTATCGTATCTTTATACAGATGTATATCCATTATACATCCATTATACAGATGTTTCTTACATCAAAGTCCATGAAATATCTAATATAACCTCACAATGGACCATTGTTTCATATAGCCCCCATACAAACCTATGGCGAAAATGAGAGCCCTAGTATAGGGAACATCTATACTTTAAAATCCCCATCAAACATCCAAAAAATAATGTTTCAGATCCGTTTCCTATACATTATGTTATTGTAAGAGAGACAATGAGAAGAGTGCAGAGGTGTATGAAAAGTGGTAGATAGGACAGGTCGGCTCAAAAAAGGGATCCTGTGACATCAATTGGTTTCTCGCATGACAACCATTCATAGTTAGTAGGAAACGCGGTCTTGTCTCCGGTTTCATATCTGGGGATGAGCGCCTGGCCGCGATACGTATAAAGTCTAAATAATACAACATTAATCTGTTTTGTGCACACGCCCCGACGGAAGTCGCAGACGATGCGGCCAAAGATGAATCTTACGAGCGTCTCGAAAGTCTCTACAAGCGCTGATCCAATCACGATGTAAGAATCGAGCTTTAGCGAATTTTCATGGATTTCTACACCGTAATATTCACAAGGCTACTTGACGAAGTCCCGATTAAAACACACGCAATCAAATTTCACGACTGTAATAAAAAACATTTTACATACAAAAAGTCAAAAGTGGGCGGGTGGTTCGTACGGGGCTATCATAAAAAGCACGTGGCATGACAAATTTGATACTCTATTAAACTGCAATAAAAATAAGTCTAGGTGCCAATTTACAACTGGATGCCATAAAAATTGGTCCCCAAAAAATGCGCAGAAACATCCAGGCAGACAGACAGACTGACAGATAAACATAGGTAAATGGATAGTTGTACACGTGTATATGTGGAACAATGAGAAGTTTCTAGTAATTCTTGAAGGAATGGAGAAATTTAATTGCTAAAATAAATAGGGTGAATAAATATCACCGGAGATAAGTTTCTGGATGAATAAAGCACCAAGTATATTTCTACGTTTTTCTAGTGTAGGCAGATTGATTAAGTTTAATCGATGTGTATAAGGCGGTAAACTTATACTAGGACTCCATTCCAAATTACGCAAAGCAAAAAGAAGAAACTGCTTTTGAACAGATTCTAACTGTACCTTATAAACTGAGTATTGCGGATTCCAAATACAACAAGCATATTCAAGTATTGGGCGGACCAATGCAGTGAATAAAAGTTTCGTAACGTGAGGATCATTAAATTCCCTCGACCATTGTTTGATAAAGCCAAGCAAACCCATTGCCTTATTACAAATAATATCAATGTGGGAAGAGAACAAAAGTTTTGGGTCAAAAAGAACGTCAAGGTCATTAATTGAAAATACACGCACCAGCGCAGAGCTTTCGATAAGGAATACAGATAAAATAGGTATTCTACGACAGAAAGTCATTACTTTGCATTTATCGCAATTTAGCACTAGGCCATTACGACGACACCAGTTATGAAGTATATTTAAATCAGATTGTATCAAATCATGGCCCTCAGCACCATTGTAACTCAAACATAACTTAACATCATCTGCGTACATCAGTGTATGGCAGTAAGATATGTTATCAGGCAAATCATTAATGAACAGTAGACATAGAAGGGGGCCAAGGTGACTACTTTGAGGTACAGCTGCAAAGACATCAATTCTGTGAGATAAGGTGTTATCAAATACTACACATTGTGAACGGGAATCTAAATAGGATGTGATCCATTTGACTAAAGCTTGAGGGAAACCTAAACATTCAAGTTTGTAAACCAAAATCCGATGATTAACACAATCAAACGCCTTACTAAAATCGGTATAAATAACGTCCGTCTGTAAACCATTAATAAAGCCTTTGTTAACCAATGTAGTAAGTTCCAATAGATTAGTAGAAACTGATCTATTTCTAAGAAAACCATGCTGTGCAGAAGAAAAAAGAGGCTTACAGTAAAATTGTAGTTGATCGGTAATTACCTTTTCAAAAAGTTTAGGAATTGCGCATAACTTTGCAATACCTCTATAATTAGATATATCCGATTTACAGCCTTTTTTATGAAGAGGAATTATAAAAGATTCCTTCCAAATTTTAGGTACTGTACATTCTAAAAGAGATAGTTGAAAAAGATGTAGTAAAGGATCACAAAGTGAAAATTCACACTTTTTAAGTACAGCTGAAGGAACATTATCAGGACCACAAGAATAGTTAATTTTGAGTAGAAGTAAATGTTTAAGTAGCAAATCTTTAGAGATAGTAGGGTTTGGTAAAGTTCGCTAAGGGGGTAGCTAGTAGACGAGTAAACTGATTGAAAAAATTGTGCACACAAATTGGATGCTTCTTGCGAAGAAGTAGCAGTAGAATTGTTAAAGAACATACTCGAAGGATAGGAATACGACTTTCGCTTAGAATTAACAAAACGGAAAAATGATTTTGGGTCATTTGGAATGTTTTTTTTAATTCTAACTGTGTAGCTATTGTATGATTTTTTATTAGCCGATTGAAAATTTGCACGTGCAACTGCATAACTTGCGTAATTTAATAAAGGTTTAGTTTTTAAATATCGCTTATAATACCTTGATTTTATGTTTTTTTAATGACACAACTGACGTGTGAACCACGGGGGATTTGAAGAACATATCGGTGTAAAGAAAGGGACACATTCATCAAAATATTGAGATAAAAAATCATAAAAAACATAACAAGCGCTTTCTATGTCACGGCTATAAAAGAGATTTGACCATATACGGGTCAAATTCCCGAGTATTAGACGTGGAGGGCGTGGTACCAACAAAATTTAATAGCGTATGGTCAAGGGTCTTTAAAATGTTTAACTTTGAAATCTCTAGCCTTTATAGGTCTTATACATCCACACGGAAGATGGACATAGCTAAATTGGCGCAGTTTCCAATGCTGATCAAGATTATATATACTTTATGGGCTATACCACACCACATTCTGCCAGTTACATGCATTAGGGTAAACTTATTTTACTCCAAATAATTTTACGCACATCGTGGGCAGTATGAGGACTACCCTTAAATGTAAAGCTTCCATCCATAAGAAGTCACCACTTTGAATTTTAGATTTATATAAACTGTAATAAAAAAGTTTTTCATGGAAATAGTTAGAGTTTGTGTGGGGGCCATAGCTTACGAGGGTTGTCTTATTTGTATTTTGTGCGCCTTGGCAACACTAAGTGTGGTTTGGTGTCAGCAGACATTTCTATTGGAAAGTTTGGCAGTTTTTAGCGTAGACATACGCAGAACGTTTTGGCGTACGTGCACTATTTGTGCTGTTAGCAGCGACTTGAAAAATACATATCGGCCAACAAAATTTAAGTAACTCGTGAAAATTGCCATGCGAGGATTTACTTTGACCTTCGACGTGGATTATCTCAATAACTGTGTATCAATCAACCTGCTTCCACTATTGGCGATAAAGCGCCATCCAAAACTACTGTTTATAACTGTTTATAAATGGTCAAATGTTAATGACGAATCTAGAGAAGCTCATCCCATACCAGCTGTTGTACCAGAAAAGATCGATGCTGTGCGTGAGACAAGACTATGTGTCATAATGCGTGTTAAGTAAATGAAATAATTTTTAATCCCACTAATTGAACTTTTAGAAGCTCCCTTATGTTTGCTTTTAAGACGATAGAAATGCCTTTTTCATGTGCATTTTTATAAACGACTCTTTTACTACACATATTTAGGCCAGCATAAAAAATCCACATGAAGCGCACTCTGTCCAATTAAATTTGCAAGTAAAAATAAAACAGAGTTAAAATAAAAGTGGTAATTACTTTGTTATAAAATTGAATCAGCAACTAGAACGCCATTAAAGGCGATCATTGACTTTGAAACACGGAACGCCAAAATGGTATACATTGGTATACATTGTGTAAGTTGCATTTTGAAGCGCGGGCAACGACAGCGCTGCAGTAGCACTCCCAAATACAGTTTACGAATGTCGAAACACGACTAGTCGACATCCGTTTCGCTGTTGCGTTCATGTATGCAACATATCGTACCTAAATTCCACAAATATGAAATTATGGCGCTTGCATGCAAATTGAATTGGCCAAGTTGAGATTCTTATCAGCGCCGGAATTACAATAGGTACTTTATGTGTAGTATGTGAGCTCGCAAGTGACCAATTGACCCAAAAGCTTTTTTCCTTTTGATTATTTTTATTATAACCTGCATCGGCAAATGGCTAAATTGAGTACATAGGTTTATTATGTGATTTTAAATGCTCACGACGTATCTTAGATAGTACAACACATGATATGTGTGACGGTCGCTAGTTTTACAATTAATTTTTTTCGCATAGAAAAACGAATAACGTTAAATCAAACTATCGATATAGTATTGCAGTACGAGTATATACGTTGGGTGCATCATATAAAAATAACAGAAAATCAGAAAAGTTTTATTAATATTTTAACTGTAAATCGATTAGTGTTAGTTTCCATACCCATGCTGATAAGCAAATGCAACGCTAATCGATATGTCAGAACATCGTGACATGATCTGTCAAGGTCATTTCCGTTTTACCGTACTTTCTTTTGGTTAGTGATATTGATATAGTGTGCTCACTCGGCAATGTGTGCTCACTCGGCAATGTGTTTTATGGCAATGTTCAAAATAGTCCCGTGGTTGATCGTGGCGAATGTAATTATCGTTAATTATCGCCATCTCGCTCATACCAATTTCTGCCTACTTTATACGTATACTTTCTTTCTTTCTCTCTTATCACGCACACATGACCATATGAGACAAATACATGGACGCTCTACAATATGTGGCATTCAGATTTGCATCATGTTTTAATTATCGCCATGTCGCTCACTATTTTACAATTATATTTACATTTATTCATTACATTTATGTGTATATCGTCATATATTATAGCCTATGTTTTTCAAAAATAACGTGGCTATCTATTGGTCAAAGAATTTTCAAAATCGGTTCAGTAGATCCAGAGATTACCCCCTACAACGCCACAAACATATAAACCTACAAACTCACAAACTTTACTTTAAATATAAATGCAGTGTAAAATAGTGAGCGACATGGCGATAATTAAAACATGGTGTAAAGCTGAAAGCCACAGATTGTAGAGCGTTCATGTGTTTGTCTCATATGGTAATGTGTGCGTGATTAAACAGAAAGAACGAAAGTTAGAGATAATTTAAAATATCAAATTCGTGAGACAATTTTATTAATGTTCGTCGCATCGGTCGGTACCTTACGCAGTGGACGTTGACGCTGCTTATAAAAGAGTTGCGGGAGAATATAATAGTGGCGGCCATTCTCACAGGGCCAGCAGTGGGATAACTGGCTTATGCTCCGCGCATACCCATGATTCCGACGGATTTACCCATACCATTTAAAAGGCTGCAGTATGCCGTCAAGATCTCTTTTGCCCTCACTATCAATAAGTCCCAGGGTCAAATATTTTCTCTGGTGGGCATTGACCTGAGAAAGCAGTGTTTTCCCATGGGCATTTATATATGTTGGCTTATCTCGGATTGGAACTCCTGAACGACAATATATTTGGGTACCAAATAATAATATTACATCTAATATAGAGAAGAAGAATATACAGAGAAGTTTTGAACAATTAAAATAAACATAATGTATTCAATCATTTGAAACCAGGTAATATAGCCAAATTGGATGGAGTGGCAGGGGGAAGGAGTTGGGGAATGAGTCAAGTGAGTCAAATGAGTCAACAAGTCACTATATCTCTTATAATCTCCAATATCTGTTCGTTCAAACGGAATGTCGCACGGACAGAAGAACATGTTCATATCGACTCGTCTGCCGATGCTGATTAAGAATATATATACGTTACAGGATCTGTCACGCATCTTTCTGCATATTAAATACACTTGCACAAATTAAAAAATCATACAGTCGAGTGCGGTACAGTCCGCTATGAACTTTCCAAGTCTGAAGATCTATATTTTGACGATATATACAGTATTTAAGTGCGCTATGTTCTATGATTATTTGATAAGAATCTGTATGCTATTTCATTGTATATATTAGAATATGTGTAAGATTCATCCATACCACAATTGGTTTTTCTAGCTTAACTAACACAAAGCTTTATCTACAGATGGAGGTAGGTTTGTACGGCAGTATTCCTTTTAGTGGGATTTAATCGGTTCATTTCACATACTTTGTCCGAGGAGGTAATAAGAAAGATTCGAAATCTTCAAAGTTTTCAGCTAAATCTTTTATATTTCCCGATATTTCGGCGTTCATATACATACAGACGCAGATATATGGACGGACAAATGAACATGACTATATCGACTCCAGTTTAGATGCACATCAAGAAAATATATACTTGATATCTGCCTCTCTTTTGGGTTTTACATATTTGCAAATACTTAATATACAGTATGGGTATACGACAATAAAAATTAAGTACTGCTATTTTTAAACAGAATAGACAAATTTTACTTTTTAGCTTTAATTGAAAGAAAATACATACATACATCGGAAATATATTGAACTTTTGCGGACGGTTTACGGTTTAAGTGCCATTTGCACGACTTGCCTATATCTTTACAGGTAATTTTTTTCACACTATGTTCTAGTTTCCAATATCACGACTGTTATGAGGCCAACAAACGTATTACCTAGTTCGACCAACCAATATATATATATATTTCAAAGATAGCTGCCAACTTGACTTCACAATTTCGATAACAAACCAAAGCGAAAGCAAAAAGAAAACAAACAAAATTGAAATATTTTATTAACATTTGGAATGCAAACGTGTATTGACTCGTTTCCAATTTATACTTTTTATGCGTTTACATTTGTGCAAATGCATGAACTGACCACCGAAAAAAATGACCAATAACAGACCAAAAATCGATTTATACTCCAATGCTACTCAAAATGTATTTATTACAATTGTGAAGTCGTGACATGCACTACTCAATATTATTCCCCCAATAGCATTTTCGATTGACAATTCGTATTCTCTAATATATTTCTATGTCGTGAAAATGGCCCTAAACACATTAAAGAAATAATCCACATAGCCTAACCGTTGCATTCGACAATTATTGTTGCATCTGATTAAGATTTATTTCGAACAATGCTTTTTAGCCTGTCAGAGAAGCACTTCAGTACGTATGTACATTTCGATATCGAATAATTATAACGATTCTTAGCGACAAAAATAGAGTTTTTATTCCGGCATGGTATTCGTTGAAATTAGCACACAAACCTAGTTGAGGATGCCAATTTTTTCATAATACCCTCCATCCTTTTCAATAATAAAGCCTCGTCAGAATGTTGCAGAAAATACAATGTATTTTTAAGCCATTTCAATGCCAATTAGGCGCATTGTTATGCGTGCTTTGATAAATAAATATCATGACATTAATATCTGTGGCACTACCCACGACTACCGAATATGAATGTTATGAATATTTGCTTAGTAATTTACATGCAAATCATTTTGTCGCGCATTCATTTCAATATCTTTTGGACTTTTGTCTTTTCTAAATTTGTAAGAGTTTGTTTTTTTTTTTTTTTTTTTTTTAATTACCGCTTTGAAATATGACAGTTTTGACATAAATCAAAGTTCGCAAAAGGTATGAGCACGCATCGCGTTATGTTCAATGAACAATGTTGCCAGAAAAATGACGAACCTGTCGATCAGTTGCGCCTAATTTGTAATCCAAGCGTTCCGCGCATGCGCCATGCGCCTTCATTCCATTCTCGATTAATATATTTGATATCGCCGTCGGGGTTTTTCGTCGTAAAGATTTCTAACAGTGAAGTAGAGTTTGCACAATTCGGGCCTGTGTCACGTACGTGTTTTGTTTGCAGCATGTCCGACATTATTTAGCATTAGCCCACCATCTACGATTATACGAGTATAGCACAATAACATATTCGTAGGAGATTTAATATTGACGTTTTAAATTCGTCTTCTGTGTGTGTGTGTGTGTGTGTGTGTGTGTTCTTATGATTCACTTTAAGCTTTAGCAAATTACTATGGAAAAGTATTGCTTGTTGGGGGAGGGGTGCGATTAGCTTCTTGAGGCTAAGCTCTTTGCAACAGGTGTACCTTATTTTTATACCCTCTACCTATAGGTTAAAAGGGTATATTACGTTTGTGGACGTACATATGTTATAGTCATCTGTAGTTAAGTTTTATTTCGATTTAAACATTTAGCACATTTTATTATATAATTTAAATTTATAAAAATGTGTATTTATTTGAGGAAAACCGACTAGGACAAACAAAACGACTTCTAAACAGTTAGCTAAACGACAGAGTTGCCAATGAATTTGCCTTTTTTATTTTTGTCTACATATATTATAATTTTGTTGTGGGTACTTTTCAAAATCAATATAAATCAATACAAATTATGTCATTCATATTCATTAAAACAAATGTAAGACTTCACAATGTGTTTGCAGTAAATCCGCAATAAATTCCATATTTATATAGCCTGCAAAATATATTTTATCTATGACAAGTCTAAACATAGCTGAATTTGTCCGAATTTATATCCGAAAAATGAAATCTCCGAGATTTCTGTGACACCTACGAAATTTCTCTGTGAAATTCCGAGATTTCTATGACATCCCCCATGAAATGGTAATATCAGTTTGTCTCAAAGTTTTAAACGCATTAAAGGAGGCATCGTAGACGCCATAATGTATATATATTATCTTGATCAGCTCGACGAGACGAGTCGATCTGCCCATGTCCGTCCGTCTGTCTGTCTGTCTGTCTGTCTGGATATAGTTGCGCATTTTTGGGTACTAATTTTTATGCTATCCAGTTGAAAATTAGCACATGCGCTTCTTTTTATTGCAGTTGAATAGAGTGTCAAGATTAACCCGCCACGCCCACTTTTTATGTTAGCCCCCATACAAAACCACCGCCCACTTTTGTGTTTTTTATGAACAACTTTTTTTTTTTATTAAATCAATATTAGCTTGAAATTCGATTTGGTGAATTTTAGTGTACAACCGCTTCATATATATATACAAATAGGCGTGACCTACCCACTTTTTGAGGTAGTCCCATACAAACCCACAGCTCAATTTTATGCATTTGTATGAAAAACGTCAATATCAACTTGAAATTTGATATGTTGGCATCTTATAGATGGTCGCTTCATACACATCTACTAGTGGGCGTATAGCGCACACTTTTTGGGGTAGCTCCTATTTAAACACCCCACGTTTATGTTTTACAATACTCGTACGATTTAAAATTTCGTGGGATTAGTAATAGAGCTTTGGTTCAACCGAATTTAGCTCTTTTCTTGTTTCTTATTGAACTGAAAACTATTTCAGTCATTGTCGAGCTGAAACGTAGATCAACACATATGAATACACACCTGGAAATGGTAATCAATAACTGACATCTTTAATATTCAAGCTAGAGCTGATTTTTATGGCATGGTAATAGTTACGCAAATATATTTATTTTTCTTCCGTTGAAATATATGATATATGTATGTATAACTACAATAGAATTCGAAATTTCGTGTGTATTAAAGCTGTGGTTCCATCGGAGCCCTATATTGGTGAGGAATCTGGAGCCACTTCTCCGGTGGCACTTGTTGTCTAATCGTAAAGACAGCCTTAGCTAAAGCAATTAAAAAGCGTTTGTATTGCAGTAACTCCTATCCGCACATTATCCGCACATTAAAATGATTCAAAAATTTCCGCCTATTAGCAGTCAAGATGTCGTCATAACTCTCAACATTTTTTTGTTTGTTTATTTTGTACTTCAAGTTCGATTTTAGAAAAATAACCATTTCTATTTATTTAATAGCAATAGAATAGAATAAAAGTTGAGCAAGCGTACAATTGCACTCTGCCAAACACTGAAGTATTGAACGATGGGATTTTAGGTGTGGAAATGTGGTTAGGCGTTTCATTTAGTCACACTTTGCTTTATTATTGCTTTTAATTAGTTTTGCTAGCAACTTGCTTATTTGACGTTGACATGCAATTGAAACTGTGTGAGTTCATCTTCTATTTTATACTTTTTATACTATATTTATTATATTAGTTTTGTTAAACTTCCAGTTTGAGTTTGAGTACCCATTGTACGAGTATTATATTTGAACAAAAAATATTTCTGATGAGCTAGATAAATAAAATCATTGTCTGTGCGTCTCTCATGGTGCCTGAATAGTCTAAGTCTCAGAGAAACCAAGAGAATGAGTTCATCTTCGAATTCCCCTCCAAACCATAGTTTTACTAGATAAGTACAAAATTTCAAAATTTCGAAAGTTTAAAGAATATGACTTTCTTGTAGTATTGTAAGTATTAAGTACTAAACAAGTAATAAACAATTAATACAATACTATATTGCAATGCTATAAATTGACAATCGTATCTCTATTGTTGTCAAAATTGTGTCCCTATACCAAATTTGTGCCAAACAATAAGATGCTACTTTGCGAAGCTAGATATACAGCTCTATGGATGGTAGTTCACGCAAGTGACGAAGGAAGGTTTTTCTGGTGACTCCGATCGAAGCTTCTGTATCATTAAAAAGGTCTTCAAACGTACATTCACCCCCCTCACCGGGTGGTGGCTTAAATATTTCCATAGTTAATAGTCAAACACCCTATAAAACTTACTTAATTGCTTACTTACTTACTTACTCTCTCCTAAAATCTGTATATAACCAATGTATATAGCTGTAAATAATCGTTTCCAATTTCTGATTAGATTAAGTTGCCTACAAGGTAGCTTGACACTAATCGCCTACTTTTAAATACGAGGGCTGCTATTTATATTTCGGGAACTGGCAATACAAATGTCAAAAGCTAAAATCTAGCAACACCATAATAAATTTTAACATTTTCTGGCATAAACGTACTCACAAAGTTTTGATGTACAATTGCTATTTGTTTCAAGAGAAGGTTTTCGTTGCATTATTTTTCACAACTTTCGACGTGGATTATCTCAACAAGAATGTGTCAATGAACTCAGTTCTTTGTATGGCGATAAAGCACCATCAAAAACCACAGTATATCGCTGGTATAGTGAATTCAATCGTAGTTCGGTCGCCGACGAATTCCGTGAAGGTCGTCCAAAATCGAAGGTAGTGCCCAAAAACATCGATGCAGTGCGTGAACTGATAATGCAAGATCGTCATGTGACATATCGTGAGATAGAGGCATTCTTGCACATTAGTTCCACTTCAATACATTCGATTTTGCATGAACACTTAGCTGTAAAAGAAATTTGCTCTCGTTGGATACCCCATAATTTATCATTCGCTCAAAAAAAGGCTCGCGTCGATTGGTGTATTAAAAAGTGATTAAAAAGTTCGACCGTGGTTCTTCAAAAGACGTGTATAAAATGGTGAAAGGTGACGAATCATGGATATATGCGTATGAGCCGGAAACAAAACAGCAATCGACCATGTGGGTATTCCAAGACAAGACAACAAAAGTTGTTCGTGGAAGAAGCACAGCGAAGCAAATAATCGCCTGTTTCTTCGGCCGAATGGGTCATGTGGCCACTGTTCCGCTTTAGCAACGTAGGACGGTCAATTCTGAGTGGTACACAACCATTTGTTCTTCGGAGAAATACGTAAAACCAACCGGAAAAGACGAATCATTCTCCATCATGACAATGCGAGCTCTCACACATCTCCTCGAACAAGTACATTTTTGAGCAAACATCAAAACATCGAATTAATGACTCATCCTCTGTACAGTCCTGATTTGGCACCCAATGACTTCTTCTTGTTCCCGAGTATCAAAGGTAAACTGCGTGGTCAACGATTTACGAGCGCCAAAGAAGCAGTTGAAACGTTCAAAAATCACGTTGCTATTCCCGAAATATAAATAGTACCCCTCGTATTTCGTTTAATAAATAATATTATTTCTTTTGAAAAAAAATATATATATATTTTATAACATACAATCGTATTACACCAGACCGAAATATATTCTTGGCACCGAGACATGTCTAACTTGCATAAGATCAGGAAATTCGGTCTATCCGTTCAAAAGTAATGAATTTTGAAGGTTTTTGACGAGTGAATGAAATAGTTTATGTGTTTGTTTGTTTGAATCCTTTAGAGAATCTAAATTTTGTTGATAAAGGATTTAAGTATACAAAAATCTACGAAACTTTTGTTTTACAACTTTTATCAAAATTTCGGAATTTGGCGGGAAAAGTTGTAAAAAAGCTTAAAAATTAATTGACTTCGAATATACTTCGACAAGTGATAAATCGTTGGAAATGTCTTTCGAATACCAGTTGAAATGTGAATGCTTACCTGGCGCTGTACAATCTCTAAAAATATATGTGTCAAAATCAACTTTGAAAAGTACGTTTTGGGATTTGGCCGAAAATTGCGACCAAATATTTGTGCTCATATTTGGAACGGCAATACATTGTGAGGTTGGGCAAATTTTGATATATTTATTAAACTTTTCTGTGAAGATTCCGTGTGCCAAGATATAGCATCGCAAATATCAGACTTAGCAAAATAAGCTATTTATCATCATGCTTCATACTACTGGCTGTTACATCTCTTATACACAGCATTGACATAAACCTGTTCTACTTATACACTTATACACTTTTTTTTTTTGACTTTTGTCGTATGTGATCTATAGATATATCCATATATGCATGTTAAATATAAAATATATCGTATGTATGTAATATACCGCCAAAACACACACAAAATAAGTTATTCAATCTGTCACATTTATAGTCATACATTCAGATATGTTTATCATATTATCTATGCAACAGACAGAAGGTAGACTGGTAGTAGACCACATAAAGTATATATATTGTTGATCAGCATTGGTAGATATAGACCTGTCCCTATGTCTGTCCAACAGTATGTTTGAACAAAAACATATCGGAGACCATAAGTTTGGATATTTAGACTCTCCTTTTCTCTCTCTTTAGATGAAGTGTATGTAAAGAGCATGCCAACCTCATTTTGAGTGGTAGCCTTCATACAAACCTGGTCCCATTACTAGTTTTTTAAATTTTATTTTTAAATTATTTTTTTTTTTTTTGTAATTTTTCGTCAATTCTATTGAAATAGCCTGCATATGTTCAGAACGGACCACTTAAAAATATAGCCTCACACAAATCTATGGTTCATATAAGAAGCCTTAAGCAAGGCACATGTGTCATTTATAGTTTAATGCAAGCACTTTATTCAACTTCTCTATTAAAATGACGGATATCACCTATTGACGAGGCAAAAGTATGTGACGAATTCCTACTAGCAACTCACAAAACTTCTGATACTTGTAATATGTGTAATTGAGTCTTCGTCATGTTGCGATGTTGTGGTGAATTTTCGAGAAGATGCTTAAGTAGAGAAACAAATTGATATCCTCGAAGAAGAACTGTATTTTATAGCATAAATTTAAATTCAATTTAGCTACATGACGAACACTCCATTACATCTTACAATCAATTCAAATCACACAAATGAGAAATATAAATATTTCGTCACAAAATTGATGTCAGAAGTTTGTTTTGTGAGTTGCAAGTAGGCATTCGTCACTTGTTTTTACCTCGTCAATAGGTTTTTTATTTGATATTAGAAAAACAGACGGGCGGAATTGAACAGCATGCAAAGTATCGTATTGTTCATAGTCTAGGTTTGAGGCTGGAACACTCACATATGTTCTTTTCTCAAATTTCTTTAAATTTTCCAGCGGAAATTTTAAACGGAAAAACGATTTGTCTCTGCGTTTTGTCTGAACATTTTCCTGCTATCTTCTCATATTCGAATGCCATTGAAATTATTTGACAGTAGAGGCGCTTTTCGTGAAAGATTTATCGCCTCGCGTATAACTTTGCGGCTTTAGTTTGATGTAAGTTCCTCGCATTTTTCGGTTTTTTCTTTTGTGAATATACGAGTATGTATTTTTATTTCATGTTTTTTGCTTTGCATATTAAATTTTTTCTATGTTTATTTATGTTTTGTTTGTGTTTTCCAAACATAATTCTTTGTTTTATGCACTTGTTTTCGATTTTTGGCATATTTAAACGCTGAACTCATTGCGCGCTGCATGCGAGTATCTATGAGTACGAGTATCTGTTGCTTTGTATGTATGTATATACGAGTATGTAAGTATGTATCTGAATGAGTCGCACATTCATTGCTTTGTCTCTCTGACTGTCTGTCTATTGCCTCAATGGGGTCAAAGTAGATTTTGTTTAGGCATAAATTTAGCGAACGCATATTTCATTGTGATTTTTATATATTTTTTTTATTTCCTTTTTATTTTCTGCTTTTGGAACTTGAGTGATATATTTGTACCAAAAAAAAAAAAAAAAAAACTTTTGTAACAAGTGACGAAAGCCTACTTGCAACTCACAAAAAATTCTAATATTCATTTTCTGACGATAGATATATGTATATTTTTCATTTGTATTGTTGGAATTGATGGTAATATGTACATAGTTGAGCATTCGTCATGTTGCTAAATGTTGTATGCCATAAAATACAGTTTTTCTTCTAGGATATGAATTTGTGTCTCTACTTAAGCATCTTCTTGAAAATTCACCACTACATCGCAAGATGACGAAGGCTCAATTACACATACTACAATCAATTCCAACCATAAGAATACAAAAAAAAATTGATTTACAGTTGATATCACATGTGTTTACCACAATAGGAGATATCAGTCATTTTAATAGAGAAGATGAATAAAGTGCTTGCATTAAACTATAAATGAAACATGTGCCTTGCTTAAGGCTTCTTATATGAACCATAGATTTGTATGAGGCTAAATTTTTAAGTGGTCCGTTCTGAACATATGCGGGGGCCTGTTTTTAATATAATTGACGAGCAATTACAATAAAATCATTTCAAAACAAAAATAAAAAATTGTTCACACTTAAAAGGAGACAAGGAGAGTCTAAATATCCAAAATTATTATCTCCGCTATATTTTTGTTCAAACATACTTTCGGACGGACATACAGACTGGTTTATATCAACTTGTCTTCCAATGCTGATCAAGAATATATACACTTTATGAGGTCAACCACTCTTCTTTCTGCCTGTTATATAGATTGCACATACTTAATAAACCCTTTTACTTTTACCTTAAGTTACAAGATGTAAAACAAAGATATATATATTTATTTTATATTAGTATGAAGCATGAGGACAAGTTGGCTATTTTGCTAAATCTGATATTTGCGATGCTATATTTCGGCTCACGGAATTTTCACATAAAAGTAATAATATAGTTTAAATTGTCCAATCTCAATCACAATGTATTGTCACTCCAAATACTACGAGCAGATAAATTTGGTCTCAATTTTTAGCCGAAAATTTGCAAAATGTCTTTTCCAAAATTTATTTTGACCTTTAAATAGGGATTGTACAGCGCTTAGGAATCATTTGAAAGGTATACAAAAGACGTTTCCAACGAGCTATCACATGTTAACAAATATTGAGCCACGAGCTCCAATACCGCTAAGGGTGGGTATTGTCGACCCCCTAATTTTGGCACTGGGGTGATCTGATATATGTTTAAACATTTTCTGAATGTACGTTTCAAGACTATTTTAATGGTTCATATCACGTTTCGATCGGAGTTACCAGCAAAAACTTTGTTATTGCGCGTATTGTGCTCGTTGTGCAGCCGCACTGAGGTGGGCTTTCATTACTTGCGTGGACTACCGTCCACAGTTGTACTTTTCTTTTTATTGCTGTGCATATTTTAGCACTCATTTATGTGTTGCACGTATTTTACAAAGATGCCTTCATTCAACGTGTTGGTAATAGTGATGAAAAATTAGTTCAAGAACACTTAGAGGAAGTATAGATGATAATTAATGTCACTTCACCTCAGATTCACTTTGTGATCTTCATTTGTATTCGAATTTAAAATAACAAACGACACAATGTAACTCTTATGTCAAGCCGTTTTTACACTTGTAATGTTGATTTTGTTTATTTAATTTGTTGTTAAGTATTATGTATTGAATATTTATACTCTTCACCTGTAGTATAATTATGTATTATAATTTTGTCACAGATTTTGTAACGCATTATAGTAGAAAGCATCGGAGACCCCATAAAGTATATGTATTCTTAATAAGCTCGACGAGGTGAATCGGAGTTACCATGTCTGTTTGTCGTTAGAATCGCCCTCTTCAAATCTAGTCCCTCAGTTATAGAGACTTTCTAACTTCCTAGACTGTATATAAGACACAAATGTTTGTTGTTGTTTGTTTGTTATCGATATTTTGTGACATCGTGTTTCCATATGATAAAGGGATAAGGTAGGTTTATGGAAATGTATCAAATATCAAGAGAAATGCCTCCTCTTGACGTTACACAAACTAGCACAAACTTAATATACCTTGTTACCATCCCAAAGAGGTTATAAAAATATCGATATTTTGATAGACCTAATTTGTTTGACAATTATGTAACAAATAAATGAGCATATTACGGGCTTTATTACCAAATTTAAAAATTCGTTCGGCGCAGATAGTCGACTAAGTGCTAATAAGTTTGTGATACTAAGTGTTATACTTAGAGAGTCCGTAGACGGAGAAACATAAGTACGGCCGAACGAACATGGCTATATCGACTCGATTTCCAATGTTTACCTCATTTTAACATACATTTTAACAGCTCAACAAACCCAATTTACCCTGTTTATAAACATTTTTGTACTGCGTCCAAAAATGAATTGATATCGCTTTCGTCACTTGGTTTTTATCCGTCAAGATGTTTATTTAGTTGACTATTAGCACTGTAAAGACGACTATCGCTAAGAGTCCATGTATAATAGTGGTAAATGCATTTATGCCCTAATGTTTTTTTAAAGTGTTGCACCCCAATGTAGCCATTTGCACATTGCTTTCATAATTAAAATTGTTCTGTTTACAGATTTTTTTTTCTTTTTTTTTTGTATACAAAACAAATTGTATACGAGTCGGCGCTCGAAGTGTTACCAACTTCACGCTGTTGGAGCAATCAAACGGCTAATGACAGTGCGCTCTTGTTTTGTCAAGCGTCAGTCTGTTATGTTGTTTACAACCCTACGGAAGCACATCGTTTTAAGTCGCGAAATTCAAACACAATCGTGCTATTGCTTTGTATTTGGCTGAAAAATCACAAGCAGCCATTGTTAATGAGCTTCGTCAACAAATGTGTGAACCAAATTTTTGTGTATCGGACAATCACACGTTACAATGATAGTGGACGCATTAAGGCAATTGCTAATTCCCTTAATGTCACTTTTCAACATTCATTTAAATGTATTATAGTTTTTAAGTAAACTGATTGACCTAACATAAAAAAAAATGGTGGCATCAAAAAAAGCCGTGGAAGTGGACATCCAAAAACAGCAACATCAACAGACATGGTTAGAAAGGTGAAGGTTAGAGTTCAACGTAATCCACGACAAACCGCAGTTCAGTTGTCATTTTCAACGGACGCATTACTAGATTCTTAAATATTTTGAATTCACAGCTTCAAACACCAAAGTAGTCCATGGTGACAATGCTGTCAACAATAGATGGTTTCAAAAAAAAAAAAAAAAAAAAAAAAGGCTCTTTTGCAATAATTGACGCAATAATTGCTTGAAACATTTCCCTTCTTGTCGTGAACTATTAACAGAAAATCCCACTCTAAGTTTTGCTTCCTATTGTGATTCCATTCAACAAATGAGAGATTTATTTGCAGAGCGATTTAACGATTTCGACGAATTCCAAACGTTGATTCGAATATTTTGGAGACCAAGAGATATAGACATAGAAAGCCAATAGGCTAAATATCAAATGGAGATTTGCGATTTGCAATCCGACTACCAAATACTTGCAGTGAAGGAATCTGTAATTGAATTTTGGAGGCAAGTATCAGAAGAAAAATATCCAATTTTAAAATCTTCGATGCTTAAGTTGGAGTCAAGTTTTGCCAGTACATATGTGTGTGAAGCTGCATTTTCGCATATAAAACATATTAAAAATGTTTTGCTGATTTATTGCGCACTTGTATAAGCACAGAAAAAGTAGACTTCAAAAAATTGATAAATGAATAAAATAAATTTTTAAATGGTTTCAATAATTTTCTTCAGTGTTTAATTTTTTTTACTTTAATAAACCAAACAACAACAATACAGCGAATGCTCAATTTTCTACGCGACGCATAGAATCATAAAAGTGTTCATTTTGCTTAGATTTATGACTTCAAAAACTCTGTTTGTTGTCGATGTTGTTGTACTGCTCCCGATTGAAAATTTCGTGGCCACCGCTGCTTTACAACAATGGCCACCATATTCCTCAGACTTAAACCTAATGGATTTTTAAATATGGTTCCAATTGCTTTTCGCCGAGAATCGGACAAAATAACATCATACCACATTCGTGCAGCGCGTGAAGCCTTGCCGGACAAACACGATGCTATTATCCATTGGCTACAATAGCATATTTTTCTTAAAATTTTAAATGTTTTTACCGTAAACTGAAGTTTTTAAATGAATCATTTTTAATTGGTAACACTACGAGCGCCGATCTCTTTAGTTTACTATAAATATTTTATAAATTAAATTATGCTTGCTATAAACCACCTACTCACGCTTCGATATTCTCACAGTTAATATTTAGCGATTGAAATATTCACAGCACACCTAACTAAATAGTAATAACTATTAATACACAAATTTTTTGTTTACAATTGTTTACTGAATTCGAAATTTTGAAATAATTATTGAAAATTATTCCATTGTACTACGAGTATATTGCAATTTCGAAATTAGTTAGATGTAGTAAGAAATATGCGCGTTTATATTGCGTATGAGTAATATTTGATAATGTCGATTCTACATACAAAAATAAAGACATAAACACTTACTGCGGTCGTAAAAATTATGCTCCAAATGCCTTTTGCAAATCGGTGGTAATAAAAAAAATTAAAAAAAAAAAATTGCAAATTTAATCGTTCAATATACTATTTCGTTTAGCTCAATTAATTTAGTGGTATGCAGTTGGCAGGAATACGCATACAAAACGTTGATCACATTAAATTCAGCACAACATTGTGTTAAAAATATGTTAGTGTACTTCAACTAGCGTATTTAATGCACAATTAATGCTGATTTATGCAGCACTAAACATAAAGTAAAATTTATACACAGTGGTTTTAAAAAATTCCATTCGTACATTTTTTTTGGAAACAAAAAAAAAACAAAAAAAAAACAAAAATTGAAACAAACAGAAACATTTTGAAAATTCATGAAATTGAATTTAAACTAATTTTGATAAGCTTGATAACAAAAAGAGCTAGAGTCGCACAGATAAACACACACACACACACACACACACACACACAGACACACTTATGCATACGAACCGACAGACTGACAGATATACACAGCTTGCACGACAGTCTGTGCTCTATTAGCTCTGATTAGAAAATTAGACGTTGACATTAAAAAAAAAAAATAAGAAAATTATACACGACAGCTAAGCAGAAAAAAAAATACTCAGTTTGAAATAATAATTTGCTTGCCATCAAATATATTTTTAGTTAACAATTGGCGCTTATCATACACAGAGATACTCACTTAAATATACACACACACACACACACACACACACACACACATACGCACGCACACACCCATGGATAAGCACACAGCGCGCTTTAGTTCAATTGAAAGTCTGTGTTTAGTAAATGAAACAAATGCTTAAACGTGAGCTGAGATTTTTAGACTAGAACTGACTGCTTTATATTCAACTTTGTTTTTTGTTTTTTGTATTTTGTATTTTTTTAGCAAAACCAATAAAGAGATTTATTGTTTGGCACCCGGCAACAACAACAAAAAGCAGCAACATTCGCCAACATAAATATAAATACTACGAGTATAGAGAGTGATTTTTCTAGAGGTGTAAAACTCTTTAAATTGAATTAAAACACTGAGATTTCATAATGCTAAACTGAAAACTGGCTTTTGCTGGAAAGATAGTTATTAATGTCATTAATGGCCTGGTCACACGGTCTTATATTTTCGTGTCATGTTATGTGACTTGTGTTTTATGCAACTGTCAAAATAGTATCGCATAAAAATATTACTTTGTGTGTAAAATTTGACAGCTACATTTTCAGTGTTAACCAGTGGCAGCAGAATCGCATACTAGTCTAAAATGCAGTTGTGCAGTTAATAAAAAAAAAAAAATCAAATAAAATAAAATAAAATAAAATAGCAAAAAGCTGTAGAGAAATTGCGAAAAAGTCGTGCACGTATCATTTTGTGTTGGAAATGGTCGTTGCGACCAACAAGTGCAATGAAAGTAGTTAAACAGCTGATGTTTACGTTTTTGCGCGTTTAGAAACACTGTTTACTACTTTTTGCAACACTTTACAACACTGTTAACAAACTGACACAGAAATCTTACACGAAATAGAAAGCGAGCTATTTCCAAAAATGTTGCACAACATTTCTGATCTGGCAATCTGACATGTAAATGTAAGACAGTGTGACCAGGCCATAAGGTTAAAATATGATTTATGGCTTGTGAGCGCCGCAGCTGGCTCGGATGTGGCGCATGCTGGAAGTTCAATTTTCGAACACTTTGCAATTAGAAAAATACACTTTGCAATTAGAAAAAAAACGATCCTTGGTTATTCGAACTATTCGCTCGAATGGACGATAGCAATGCCGAACAGCATCATGATTTTTGAAATAAATTAACACAATTTGCAAGCATTGTGCTGGGCGTTAGTCTGTGCATAATAAAATGCCAAACCAAAATGCGCACAAATGACAATTGCGTTAGCAAATCTAACCAAATTATGACAGTTTATTTGCTGTTCCTGCGGAAAATGGCAGCTCTATAAAAACACCCTCTATATATGTATGTACATATACTAAATATAAACATGGTCAAATATTTTTGCGTTTCGCGATTTTAAATTTGTTATTTTTTTTTTTTAATAATCCGTATACGGTATCGGTGCATAAAAAAATATTGTATATTATACGTATATATTTACATATACAATATACATATGTATATACACATATATATACATATACAATATACATATGTATATAATATGTTGACTAAGGTGGGCGAATGCGTCTTGTAAGCCGGTAAAAAAAAAAATTGAATTGAATTGAAGCGCCTTTTTCATACATTAAACACAAACGCACACACTTGCTGATGTACCAACACTAAAATAGACAGACAGACTGACTGACTGACTGACTGACTGATAGACGAGCAGACCAATAAACGTCTACGCACTTTTCACGCACACTTTTAATACGAAATCAAATGGGAAATATATTCAAAAGAAGATGCAAAAAATACAAAAAACAAAAAAAAAAATAAATAAAAAATATACGTTTTAAACGTAGGCAACACAAGTTTTGCAATACATATTTTATATACTATAATATGTACGTGTTTGTGTATCTATATTACTTATAAGATTTTTCGCTTTTTGTTTTATGCTGACGAATCTGCTTGTATTTTCTTAGAAGATTTTCTTTATATACTTTTTTGTGATGTTTTTTTGTTATATTTCTTTCCTAGATTTTTGTTGTATTTAATTTTTATTTTATTTTTGTTGTATTTATTTTCTATTTTGTTTGTGGAGTCGCGTGTGTCGCCACTGATGGTTGATGGTCAACTGAATTAAGAACGGGACGCCATTCAGCACAGCTCGACGCAGAGCTGCGCTGCGCTGCTCGCATTGTGTCGTATGTCGGTTTGCGTTGCGTTGCGTTGCAGACGCGGCGCGTCTCGATTGGATTCGTATAATCTTTTCATTTGTTGTTGTTCTTGTTCTTGTTGTTGTTGTTGTTGTTGTTGTTGTTGTTGTCGCATTTGTTGTACATATTTACTAATTGTTGTTCTTATAACTCTTGTTTTTGTTGTTGCTACTTTTGTTGTCGCACGTACTTCCAAAACTCAGCGTGCTTGTTTATATTAGTAACAGAATTTATTGTCGCTGCCGCGTTACAATTAGCCAATTTTTTTCACACATTGCATTTTTAATCCTTAATCTAGAAAGTGACTCTCGTGGGTATGCATCTTAACCAGGGTATAATACCGAAATGTATATCGGTTTTGGTTCCGGTTCCGGTTTCAGTACGTACCGAAACGTGTGCTTCGGTAACAAATCCAATTTACTTCGGTATTCGGTACGGTTCTTGGATTTTGGTTTCGGTATACCGGTACGGTACCGGTACCGGTACTGGTCAATATTAAAATTCAGAAAAAAAGAGAATAATTTCTATTGCCAACATTCCAAAGACCATATATTGAGGTGTTGGCATTAATTTTAAGTGAATTTTTTTCGATTTTTGAGCGTCTATATAAAAAAAAAAAAAATGCTACAATGTGTATTATTCAAAATATTATCCATCGTTAGCTACAAGATTTTCCCATCTTTTTGGCAGCAAATGAATTGCGGGTCGGAAGAACGGCTCGTCTTTTGAGGCAATCAACGAATCGAACCATTTGTTGGTATCCTCGTAAGAAGTAAAGCGCTGCTTAGCCAGGGTGTGGGTCATCGATCTGAACAAGTTGTAGTCTGAATGTGCTTTGTCTGGGCTATAAGGCGGGTGGGGTAGCGCATCCCAATTCAACGCCTCCAACGTTTCCTTGACGGATCTTGGCCGAACGTTGTCATGTTGAAAAACCACCTTGTCTGTCTTTTGGCATTTCCAGCCGTTTTTGCTTCAATGCTCGGCTCAATTGCATCAATTGTTGTTGGTAACGTTCATCAGTGATGGTTTGGTTAGGTTGCAGCAGATCATAGTACACAACATCCATCTGGTCCCACCAAATACAGAGCATGAGCTTGGCACCATGAACATTCGGCTTGGCCGTCGATGTTGATGCATGGCCGGGTGGTCCCCGGGATTTTTATACCATTCACACATAGTGTGAAATGGTATTATCAGTTTGTCTGAAAGTTTGTAACGCATTAAAGGAGCCATCGTAGACCCCATAAAGTATATATATTCTTGATCAGCTCGACGAGACGAATCGATCTAGCCATGTCCGTCTGTATGTTGTTGCACATTTTTTGGGGACTAATTTTTATGCTATCCAGTTCTATAGAGTGTCAAGATTGACCCGCCACGCCAACTTTTTGGGGTAGCCCCCATACAAACTCAACGCCCACTTTTGACTTTTTGCATAAAAGACATTTTTATTGTAGTCAATATCAACTTAAAAATTGATATAGTAGACGGATGCTTGACATATACATTAATGGGTGGGACCCGCCCATTATTTGAGCTAGCTCCCATACAAACCTACGGTCCACTTTTGACTTTTTGTAAGAAAAACTTTTTTATGAAAGTCAATATTAGGTTGAAATGCGTTATAGTGCCTATTAAGAGACAGCCGTTGAACATACATAGACAATTGGGCATGGCCCGCCCACTTTTTGAGGTATCCCCCATACAAACCCACCGTGCAATTTTGTGTTTTTTATGAAAAAATCCTTCATTTAAATCAATATTAGCTTGAAATTTGATTTTTTGGATTTTAATGGACAACCGCTTCATATACATATACAAATAGGCGTGTTCCGCCCACTTTTTTAGGTAATCCCATATAAACCAACAGTTCACTTTTATGCATTTCATTTCGTCAATATCAACTTGAAATTCGATATGGCGGTATCTTACACATCAACTACATCGCTTCATACACATCTACTAGTGGGCGTGTACCACCCACTTTTTGGGGTAGCCCCTATTTAAACGCCCTCTTTTATGTATTACAATACTATTTAAAGTTTCATGTGAATGGTATTACAGCTTCGGTTCAACCGAAGTTAAAGTTTTTTCTTGTTTTCGCTTTGGATTGTCGTAATGGATCCACTTTTCATTGCCAGTAACAAATCGATGCAAATAACTCTTCCGATTATGGCGTTGAAGCAGCTGTTTGCAAGTAAACAATCTCCTTTCGACGTCTCTTGGCTTCAATTCGTACGGCACCCAATTTCCTTGCTTTTGATTCATTCCCATGGCTTTGAGGCATTTGCCAATTCTTCATCTTCAAACTTTTTGCGCTGGCCCGGACGTTCTTTGTCATCCGTATAAAAATCACCACTTTTAAACCGACGCAACCAGTACTCCCAAGTTGAAATCGATGGACCCGTAAGCATACACAAAGCGCACGATGGGCTTCAGCTGCTTTTTTCTTCAAATGAAAGCACAAAAGCAATCCTTCCCGCAAATTTCGTGTTGGAACAAAAGTCGGCATGTAGAAAGACACTATTCTCGAATAGAGTAGACTCTCATTTTTCTAATTCAGGCTTTTTATTTTTACCAATTTGAATTTTACAATGAAGCCAAACAGCGTTAAAGTCTCCCAAAACTAACTGCTCACTTTCAAGTTTAGTCTCAGACTTTTCTTTTTATATGTAAATCAGTATTTGTTACCGCATACAAGTTCTTCTCCAGCAGATACTCCAGCGTCATATAGGGCGAGCTCCAATGAGGAGAACAATCAATTGGTACCTTCTTTAACTTCTTATCTAGCATTAGGTAGCGTAACGATGGCGTACGAAGCCGGTTTTGGTTCTCAATTTGAATAGGTTAAATTCAGTTAACGGTTCCGGTTTTATTCCCTGGTTCTGCTGCTTAAGTGTTACAGGATTTGCATCAGTATTTGGCACAGATAAAATATTAGTATGACCCTTGAGTTGCAATAGCATCAAGTTATCTAACAAATAAAAAAACATCTTGAAGAACTAAACAGAAGTGACGAACGCCTACTATTTTTTCACAAAACTTCTGATATCAAATTTGTGACGAATGATTTATACATGGTGCGGCAACATAACTTCCTTACTTTTAAAATACGCGCCATTCAGACTGTAGGGATCGTAGCGTGGCGGGAATAATACCAATAGACAAGCGTGGTTCTAGACTATTATTTTCTTTCAGATCAGTCGGCGTTGGCACTGTTCCAAGGAGTGTCTATTTGCCGTCGAGACCTACTTTTGTTGTTGTTGTTTTATCATGCGCTACTGAGCTGACACCAATCCCCGAGAATTGCATGAAGGGTCTTTGCATTCACCTAAAGTCACAGTGTAGTGTGCAATTTCCTCAGCTGGGATTATTGGACCTTTGTTTTCATGTGAACATGCTGGAGGAATTTTTTCCCACGAGTTGATGGATTGGACTTAGGAGACATTTGGTATCAACAGAACGGCTCACACTTCAAGAGCATCGGTATCTGTGTAGAGGGAACACTTCCCAAACCACCTCATTTCAATAAAGGGCGATTTGGAGTGGCTAGTCTGCACCCCGGATTTGTCCCAGTGCGATTTTTTGGTGGTTTCTTTTTTTTTTTTTTTTGAAATCCCGCATTTATGTCAACCGCCCAAGGAACCTACAAGACCTGAAGGCCAACATCCGGGCGGAAATTGGCTACATACCTGCTGATATCTTGGTAAGGGTCATGATGCACGTCAGAAATCGGCTTTTTCAGTGTGGGTGCAATGGGGAGCATCATTTGAAAAAAGAAGTTATGCTGCCGCACCCAGTTTTTTCTATTTGTATTGTTGGGATTGATTGTAGCATGTAATACTCGTGCTGCAGCCACACTGAGGTGGGCTTTCGTCACTTGCGTGGACTACCGTGCACAGTGATTTGAATATTCTTTTGAGGTTTTCTACCGTGTTAAGCCAGACTAACGGATAAGTAGCAAGCTTAAATTAAAACACAAAAATACTAAAAAAAAAAACACTAAAAAACTTTGTCTGGTTCGCCTTGAAAAACATAAAATTTTAAGGATATATTTAGGTATAGCTGTATTGTAAGCGTGACATCCAAAATTTTTAAATTTAAATTACACTTGATCTGAGCGCGACGAATTTAAAAATCAAAGTTTGGAGGTTCTATATTTTATAGTCGCCGAGATAACGTTGTTCAAACATACGAAGGACGGATGGACAGACATATTATACTGTCTGCCACACTTACTTCTGCCTGTTACATACATTTGCATAAACTTAGTATACCCTTGGCCTCAAGGGCAGCGTATTAAAACACAAATTGGATGTATCTCAAAAGTTGCAGGAATAGTTAGTTCATTCGAAATTTCGAAATATGACTTTCACCTTTTCGTCTGTTAAATTCAATTTAATCACAGAGTTTAGAGATGATTTTTGCAAATTTTTGCATCGCCCTGCACATATTTTGTACAATACCCGTTGATGTGGCTAATGCTGAACGGTATAATTTTGTATTCTTCCAAGAACTCAAAATTCCCATTATTCTTGCCCTTCAAAAGATCGCGTTTCAGGAATAGCTACTTTTTTCATTGAAGAACATATGGCGAGGCAGTTAAACTTTCATGACAATCTCTCCTTATAATTATCATTATAATCACTACTTTACAGCCAAAATGTACATTCGATTCCACTAATCTCGAAAATCACAATAAAAAATTTTATATAGATAGGTTTTCGAGATATTATTGTTTTAATTTTCATCTTCTTATTTTCGGAGATAGTTTCACATTTCAGATCATATCTCGAGTTAAAAACGTCGATTAGGTAGCCAAAAACATCAGATTAAAGGTAATATAATATCCACCAATCGCTGCTAACATTTTTTTGCAATTGGTTTTGTAGCTTAAGTGTTATGGGCCAAAATATATGAAAAATATCGATTTTTTTGGGTAACATATGTCAAGTCGAAACAATAATACTCGTAAAATAAACAGAGGGAAATTCAATACAAGTTATAAAATAAAAAGATTTTCCAAATAAATAGCGATAGAAATAAAGTATAGGAAAGCACAGACTGTGCGCACAGGCGCCGTACCAAGTTATGCACGGTACACCGTGTCCTTTATATACGTCGAGCAATCGACGATTTTCTTCACTCAGTAATACCAATTTGAACTATGCGAGAGTTTGAGTGCGTGAAAACCGAAAATAGTTTCTGCTATGTGTGCGGTGAATATGTTGCCAAGCTTTACCTATTTGCTACGAGAGAATTATCTTCAGTACTTTTGGATTCATAGCAGAAAATCTTGATAAACATGGCATCGATGTATGCAAATGTCGAATTTGTCACGTTTCCAGTTCCACTTTCGGATGCACTTCCCATTCCCAACTGTTCCAGTTCATCTGACCTTAGCATGAGCTGCTCTACTACACTAGATGAAAACACCTCTGACAGCAAATACGAATCGAGTCAACAGTCCTGTCTTCTAACTCAGCCTCAAGGAAAAGATTGGGTGCGAGGCTTAGAGCTCTCAAAAGTGAAAACGGAATTAGATGGATCTTGCGTAAAACAATACAAGCATTTTGATCCGAATGTAAAAATAACGTACTACAGAGACTCAAAGTATTTCATGCAAAAAGGGCAAATATGCTATTGCATGGCTATTCCAGGGTTATTCAAGGAGCCAGGACGGCATTGACAGTGATTACATATTGACAGCAGTAAATATATTGTTGAAATGTATTCAGTATAAAGAGAACGACTGGAAAGTTTATTCCGATTTAAAAGTGGTGGGCATGTTACGAGGAATGCAAGGTGGATGCATGAAAGGATATGAAATATATATTATTATTCTATTTCTTTTTCCGTCTATGTGTTTTTTTTTTTCTATTTTAATTTCGGCAGGCTTAAATATATCGCTCAAACTTCATATTACGCATTCCCATCGGAATCCCGGTGTCGTAAGTGACGAGCACGGTAAAAGGTTTCACCAAGAAATGAAAACCATTGAGCAGCGCTACCAAGGATACTGGGATGCACGAATGTTGGGAGACTTTTTTTGGTTTCTCATCAGAGAAACTGACCCAAAGGAGAATAGATGCCGAAGCAAGGGCCAAAATTATTTATAATCTACTTTTATAATAAAATGAATCTTCGAATGAAAAAAAGTCCATAGTCGATTTACATTGTGAATTGATTGAATTAAACACTATAATAGCTATAAATAGAGAAAAGTTACAGCACAGCGTGTCACGCCCACTTTTAGGGTTAGGCTCCTACAAACTTACATCCCACGTTTAGATTGTTAGATTTTATATATATTTTTTTTTTCACACATTGTAAGTTCAGAGCTTGAAACTTCATGTGAATGGTATTAGAACGGTACCACCGAAGGTAACTTTTATTCTTGTTTTTTTTTTCTGTGTACGCTCTATAGGAGGAATTGTTTACGGATGCGTACTATGAGCCATATCCAGAAAGTAAGTGTACTGAGGCTCTCACGGCCGGAGGGATTTTATTTTCGTCATGTTGGCAACACTGCAGTGTAGCCTGACTTCTCCCCTTTGCAACGAGACCGGTTTCAGTCTCCCGCCGGTCAATCCAGTTTCCCGCCAAGTGCGAAATACGCGGCGTCATCCGTTATCTCGTTTGGAAGGGAAAACCTCCGTTTGAGATTTATAATGAGGTGAAAACTTCATATGGTAATAAAGCTATGAATCGTACAAGTGGTGTCGCGAGTTTAAAAATGGTAGTATGCCTGTGCATGATGGTGAGAGGAGCGAAAGACCTTCAATTGTGACTGACGATATTGTGGAAAAAATCGAAAATGCGCTCCGGGACGTTCGCAGATTGACTGTGGATGAACTTTCTGCGATGGTTCCGCAAATCTCCAGATCTCTAATACACGAAACAATCACAGAAACCCTCGGATATCGGAAACTGTTCGCGAGGTGGGTCCCAAATGGTTGGAGGGAAACTACTTCAAGGAAGGCATCCAAATATGTATGCCCCGCTTCACCATGTTGGAATGGCGACTATGTCGAAAAATAGCTTACATTATGTACTTAAGTATCACGTAATTTTTTTGTTTAAATTATACGTCACGAATCCCACGTCTGCTCCTTCTACTTCCGGTTTTATGATCTTCAATGAGCTCTACGAGAACTATCTCCTCCTCCAATCTATAATGTTTGGCCCTTTTCCTTTTGCTTGTCATTTTGTGTTAGTTTTTGTTTTGTGGTTTTATTTGAATTTTTCCCGACACACAATGTAAACGAATACAAACAGCTGTGTTATAAGCCCATAAGGCAACTTTTTCCAATTTATCGACTCGCCCTGCCAGCCCGTCGACGAGGGAGTTGTGGCTTTACCACTTGTTCACACATATATAAAATTAAATTAAACATAAATTGCCATACAAAATTGTCGCTGCGATAAAGTCATCTCTGATTTAGTAAAACATAACTTTATACACAAGATGAGAAATCGGGCCTAAGTGGTATAAGCACATTATAAGAAAGCATTCCTTTTTTAATTTAAGCATTTTCACAAGAGATAATTCGTTGGGCATTTTGTGAGGAACTTTTGGGGATGTTTTAGCGTAGTTTCAATTAATTTTTGCATCACTTTTTAACCATTGATGAGACACGGATCCCATCACTACATATCAGAAAAAAACTCAATCAAAAGTATGTATATAAACTGGTGTAACTACATCAAAAAATATAATAACGAAAGCGGAAAAATCAGCAGAAAAGGTTATGCAAACTGGGATGTACATCGTATAACTTGAAAAAGAAAAAACACTAATTGGTGAATAATATTTTGCATTGTTGGATCGGTTGAATGACGATATCAAGACAACGCACCATAACATACATCAGGTTTGGATTGGCATTTTACAATCACTATAGTATGGCCAAAACGATTCTTTTGAAAACGACCCAAGCAGCTTACAAAATTCCGATAGTCAGGTATCCCCTGGCTTTCAAAAACTATACTCCGCACTCATGTATCGAATATAGTTCAATCTAAAGTGTTCAACTATTTTAGAGGAATGTGGTAGGAAGCAATATTCAAAAATGGATGCATAATTTTAAAAAAAGTTCAATATAATAACATAAATGAACGGTTTGTATGAAGAGTTATCTTTTTGGCACGATAATATTGATTAATCAGGATTGAGTCAGCTTCTCAATGTCTTGCAAAAAAGGCAGTTAACTAACCGGCATATTTTAGACTGCTAAGTGTGTAAAGAGAAAAAACAATACAAAATGTTTCCAGCTGGCAGAATAAATGTTTGTTAATTTTTAACCAGATATTGCGAAACTGGCTCTAAGTGTTGCCTAAGCCTCCATACCATGTTTGAAACGGATATAGTAAAAACTGGCCATGAGTTTACGTACATATATACCTACGTATATAATGCATTATTAGGTGCGTTGCAGACTGCAAAACAAATTGATAATACCATTTTTTAATAAGGTAGCAAGTGGCAACACCAATTAAGGATTCTAAGAGAAATTAGTTTGAAACAAAAACTTTTAGAAATTAGAGTTTCACTTTTGATATTCTACCTTTGCACAAAATTAATCAAAATATTGTTTTTTATTACGAGTAAGCATATAAAAGTTTTTCCCAATTGACTATTAATCGCATAATGAAATATATATCTACCTACAAATATTTTGTATATGCTCAATTTCATACAGTACCAAAGTCACTGTCTTTCGCATTGAGTGTTTTTTTTTTTTTTCTAAGTGTAAGTAAATGATGATCATCAATGTTCTCGTCATCATTATCATCGTCGTCAACTACTCATGTATATTATCACAAGTTTTACCAGTGCCATCATTCCATAGTGCCATCATGCCGCCTTCGATAGGAATTCACACTCGAAAGACCGACGAACAGTTCTATGAACGAGTGACTAGAGGAAAGGACGGACATAGCATAGTGACCATTAAAAGCAATTTGTTGACAGTGACACAGAAATTGTCCAGTCGTCATTGCCGTCGTCTAGGCTCGCCCAAAACACGCCCATAGCCCAAATCATGTTTAGTAGATTCTTATTAGAGAAAATTCCCAGCAAGCGCACGAATCTGTGCAAATATGATTTACTTTGTTGTCTAATATACTATAAGAGTATAATGGAAACTTTTTGTTATTCTTTGTTGTTGTAATCGTTTTTAATGTTGTTGTTGTTGTTGTTGTTGTTGTTGCTGCCTCTATGACATCACTTAATTGTGCGCATACCAGTAGTGTTTCAATGCTGATAATGGATATTAGATACTATAAGAACACAGCAAAAAAAAAACAAAGCAAAAAACAAAAAAAATAGGAAAAACCAATTAAAAACAAGAAAAAAAAAGTTTACTTCGATGGAACCGCAGCTTTAATACCATTCACATGAAGTTGCAAGCGATGTACTGAGCAGATGTAATGAAAAAAATATTTGTTATATCTAACAACGTATACGAACGATGTAAGTTGGTTGACAACTAGCCCTAAAAGTGAGCATGACACGCCCCTTGTTATTTATGCAAGGCGTCCGTCCATACAAAGCCACTGTGTCAAGTTGATTTTCGCTTGAAAGTTGATATCTTAAAAATTGGTGCCCAAATTCGCAACAACCTCTAGACGGACAAACAGCCGGACATATCTACATCAACGTACATCGTCGAGCTGAATAAGAATATATATACTTTATGGGGTGTACGATGCCTCCTCAAGTGCATTACAAACTTTCAGACAAACTGATGATACTGATGGCTTAAAAACGTTAACTTTGGTGGAACCGAAGCTTTAGTACTAGCCAAAATAGATTTGAAATCGTCCACAGCTCAAAAAAAAAAAAAAAAAAAATTCTTGTAAAACCTCAACCATGAATGGTCTGTTTGTTTGTTTGGGGACTAACACTAAACCTGAATGGTACACGTTCATTAATTTATGTGAAAAGCTGTTGTCCAGAAAAAAATTTGTTTTCATTCAAAACTCAAAAAAAAACTGGAGGTATTGGGGCCGTTTCTAAAAGTGGGAGAGGCACGCTCATTAGTATTTTTCTGAAACATCCGTTCTTAAGAAACTTCCATATCAAAATTCAAGTAAATATCAACTGTAATAATTAAGTTTTCATACAAGAATTCAAAAATAATTTGTGAATTTATGGGTGCTTTGTTAGAAGTGGCCGGGGAAGGCCTACTGATATACTCGTATACATATGTGAATTATCTATTCTTAGAAAGCCTTCGTATCAAATTTTAAATTAATTTTCACTGTTATAAAGATGTTTTTCTCACGCAAAACCCTAAAAGTTGGCGGATCTTTTCTATGGCGGCTACCCCTTGAAGAGAGCGTAGCAGGTGAATAAAAAAGTTTCATTATATTATGGTGTACGTATATTGAGACTATCTATTCATGGGCATGTGTATCAATTTTTTTTTCTTTTTTGTCTTTTTTGTAAATTAGTATTATTATTCGTCACAAAATCAGTAATAGATATTTTCTTGGATTTTAACTCATCAAGATGTTTCGTTATTTGATATTTGTACGTTATTTACAACCCAATGAGACTTATAAAATGCACATTTTTCACGTTTATGTTTCCTGATTTCTTTGTATTTAAAGAACACACTTAAGAAATTTAATCCGATTGAATTTTAATTGAATTTTTTATAGGTATATCATATTAACAAATGTGATAGTTGCTGGTTTACTGATGAAAGAGTTGGCAAAATTAAACGCATTCGTTCTAGTATAAAAACCAATGGATAAAAAGTCGCTGAAATAACTGTATTTCACAAAACAAATATAAACATATGTTTCGTTTATAGATTAGGGGTTCTCATGAAATCATTTCACAAATATTCAAATAATGTGCTTATAAACGTTTTTTTTTTTTTCATGAAATGTAGATTATCACGAAAACTCTTTTCATGAATATCTTCTACGTTTTATATTAGTAGTTAATATTTTTTTTTATTTTGTACATTATTGAAGTCAAATAAACGAAATACTAGATATAAATCCATTAAAAAACAAGAAAAACCGTTAACTTCAGTTAAACCGAAGCTCTAGTACCATTCACACGAAATTTGAAATAGTATTGTAAAACATAAAAATTAGGGTTTAAATAGGGGCTACCCCAAAAAGTGGGCGGTACACGCCCACTGGTAGATGTGTATGAAGCGATGTAGTAGATGTGCAAGATGCCGCCATATCGAATTTCAAGTTGATATTGCCGTTTTCCATACAAATGCATAAAAGTGAGCTATGGGTTTATATAGGACTACCTCAAAAGGCGGAACACGCCCATTTTCATATGTATATGAAACGATTGTCCATTAAAATCCACAAAATCAAATTTCAAGCTAATATTGATCTAAATGAAGGATTTTTTTCATAAAAAACACAAAATTGCACGGTGGGTTTGTATGGGGGCTACCTCAAAAAGTGGGCGGGCCACGCCCAATTGTCTATGTATGTTAAGCGGCTTTCTCTTAAAAGGCACCATATCGCAGTTCAACTGCTGCTCCACGCACATATGCTAATGGGCGTATACCGTTCTCTTTTTGGAGTAGATCCTATACAAACCCAACCCACGTTTATGTTTTAAAATACGATTTAAAATTTCGTGTGAATGTTATTTGAGGTTCTGTTCTATCGGATTGAACGTTTTTTCTTGATTTGTTATATTTTAGCTCGATCTGCATACACTAAACAGCATTAAACTAACTACGTTTCATCATTATTTATCGAGAACGTGATATGACTATCTAAATGTAGCGTACAGGCTAACTTATACGGTCTTTGCCGAAATAGGTAACAACTTTAAACTCTTTTTAAATGCGATATTATAAGTTACTAGGAAAAAATGTAATTTACATAGTAACAAGATGTAGTGACCGAATATACACTTATACAATACCTACAGACATACATACAGACTTCTTTGCTAAGTGGTAAGTTGAAGTTAATCCCACTTATAGATTTAATGGATCTAGAATACGATGTACAACACATGTACTTTATTATATCTCACATATATACATAAGTATATATGTATGTATAAAAAAAAACCATGCGTTTGAACTGCGTGCGGGCAAAGCCGGTGTACAGAGTGTATGTCGGATGTGCGCTACTCATCATCACTAAATTACGCGTTGCATATTAACCAAAAACATAAACATGCAAAAGCTGAGAATAAATTCGCATAAATACTGGTTGACATATAAAGAAGAATAAATATGACTTATAGTAGAGTTGCACAACTATAAAATACCCTGCAGGGCGATAAGGAACACGTTGTATAAAATTGAATGGTATCTTGTCTAAATGAAACTGAGAAATAACTGATATAGATAAGCAAATTCTAGTTCACAACAGCTTATTCTACTACGCTGTATCTGGTTTATGGTTTGTGTAGGATGTACATGTATATGCTGGCACGTTCTGGATCAATGATGAACGATCAATGATAGTACTAGTAACAACCATTTCAAATATATATGCGCAGTATTTAGCATCAATATGTTATTGGTATCTGATATCAGATTGTGGTGTTTACATGCATACTATAAGAAACAAATTGTATAACATTTGCAGCGTTAAAAATTATAATCTTCACACAAAACAAATCTAAGATTGGTTTGCATGAAGACTATAAAAAACGTTTTGGTAACTGATTTCAATTCCAATTGTCTAAAAAAAAAAATGATATATTAAGGAGATGCGCTCATGTGCGTTCATGGTCTCTCATTCTCTATATTTATGTCTCCCTTCTCTCTCTCTCTCTCTCTCTGTCACATGCGCTAATTACTGGATGGGAAGTACGACAGCGATCCGCGTCAGTCTCTGCGTGATTATGCTTAATTAGTATTAGCGGTTCTTTTGCATTATTTGACATGGTATACATACATATGTGTATAGCTGCGTGTGTGAGTCTACATGAAGCGCATTGGCGAATCCAAAAGGGGTGGACACCCTCCGCTACCCCCCTAACAGCATACAAAAAAAATATTTGATTACCTTAATTTTCATAAAATAAAAGTCAAAAGAAAAAACTAACAAAGTAGCATATAAAATTGATCTATAATGTATCGTCCTGTTTTCTCTGTTTTTTTTTTTTTTTGTTAAAAGAGTAGTAGAGTTCACCCCGAGAGAGCGTTCTGTATCCGCCCCTGATGTAGCGGATATTTTGGCGGTTACCGCGTTCCATAGCTTGTCATGTTGATTTCGATTCGTTTTGAATTAAGATGGATATGTGCAGATAGAATGTATGTCAGGCTTAATTATTTACGATTTTTTTCATTGTACGCACGTTAGATACACATCGTTCGCAAACTATATAGTAGAACTATATAGTATGTAAAACTAAATTGTTAGCAATTTGGTTAATTGTATTTCAGGGGTACATGTTATGTAATTATAAATGCATTTCAAAACATTGCCATTTGAATCAAACTTTTGCCCAGTTTTAATATTTACATTTGTAGTTAATATCAATAGTTTACAGCGAAAATATACATTTAAGAGAATAGAAATCGAAGCAAGGGCCAAAATTATTTACTAGTCTACTTATACTATAATAAAAGAAATAAAAAAATTAATACTCGAATTACATTGTGAATTTTGATTGAATTAAACACCATAATAGCTATAAACAGGGGAAATTATAAAACAGAAAGAATTTTGATACCTTCATTGACTAAGTTTACTACTTGAGCGAAGTAACCAGTTTAACATTTTGAGTTTAGCGTAACAAACTGCTGCAGTTTTGCGAATCTGCTTACGCCAGGTGCCACAATTCTCAAAGTTAAAACCGAAGTGGCACACAAGGTCAATGTGTGGTATGACCAAATTGTTGCGCATAATGGGCCGGCAGTTCCCTTGCCTCAATGTAAAAGTACAGTGACTAGAATTTTCACTACTGTGACTCGTATATTCCAGCAGTAGGCCCAATGTTGAAAATCTACAAGGTAGTTTTGTATGTCAGTGGAAGCTTCAGCATATGTAGCCAGCAGCATGCTTTCATTTACTGGAATTGACATATCAGCAGTATACAAAGTATAAAGGACAGGACTAAGCACACTGCCATCTGGTACATCAGCTCCAATGTGGCGGATCCCTGAGCGCTCCTCTTTTACCACGACTACTTTCACCACTGTTAAGCAAGTACGACTTCAAAAGAAGGAACTGCAATGTAGGCAATATTATTTTGAAGAGAAGTCCTTCAATCCAGACCATTTCAAAGGCTTGCTGTACAGCAAGAAATACAGCAGAGCTGATACTGCTTATTATCATAGGCCTTAAGAATATGTTGGAAAACTAGATGCACTTGTTCTAGGGTACTATGTTGATGCCTAAAGCCAAACTTTAACAGGAAGAGCCTTTGCTACTCTACCATCAATTAGGTCATACCCCGCGGCTTTCGTTATCTTAAGCAGTTTAATTTGTAAACGAACCTCTTGCGGAGAGACAGTGTTGATAGACTGCATATTTATGCAGTTTTGTTCTACAAAATTAGCGGTGATCGCAACGCACGTCGTCTAATTCAGCAAATGCCTCAGCTTTCTCCTTATCCGTGCGACACCAGGAGTTGTTGGTATCTTGATAGGCACGCTTTCCATAAGTTAAACCCGTAGTTCTTGTTGGGGTCTGCATTGCGAAAACTTAAAATTTAATTTTGTGACTAATTTGATCGAACGTATCACTTTCGGTACTTTTCATGAAAAACTAAACCATTTCAGGCAAAATCAATTCGACATTTCATATGGTGGCTTCATATAAACAGACGCTTCTCATAATTATGAAAGGGTGTGCCACATCCACTTTTAAGAGTAGGCTCTAAAAAACTTATATCCCACGTTTAGGTTGTTATATTTAACAAATATTTTTTTTTACACTCAAAACTTTACGTGAACGGCAATAAAACTTCGGTACCATTGAAGTTAACGTTTTTATACCATTCTCACATAGTGTAAAATGGTATTATCAGTTTGTCTGAAAGTTTCTAACGCATTAAAGGAGGCATCGTGTACCCGATAAAATATATATATATATATATATATATATATATATATATATATATATATATATATATATATATATATATATATATATATATATATATATATATATATATATATATATATATATATATATATATATATATATATATATATATATATATATATATATATATATATATATATATATATATATATATATATATATATATATATATATATATATATATATAGATAGATAGATAGATAGATAGATAGATAGATAGATAGATAGATAGATAGATAGATAGATAGATAGATAGATAGATAGATAGATAGATAGAGAGAGAGAGAGAGAGAGATAGATAGATAGATAGATAGATAGATAGATAGATAGATAGATGAGCTCTGACGAGACGAGTCGATCTAGCCATGTCCATCTGCCTGTCCGTCTGTCAAACCCACCTCCGACTTTTGTATTTTTTATGAAAAAATTATTTATTTAAATCAATATTAGCTTAAAATTCGATTTGGTGGATTTTTGTGGATAACCGCTTCATATACATATAGAAATGGGCATGTTCCGCCCACTTACTGAGGTAGTCCCATACAAACCCACAGCTCACTTTTATACATTTGTATGAAAAACGTCAATATCAACTCAATAATCGATATGGTGGCATCTTATAGATGGTCGCTTCATGCACATCTACTAGTAGGCGTGTACCGCTACATTTTTGGATAGCCGCTATTTAAGAATATATATATTTATATTTTATGGGGTTTACCACACCTGCTGTTGGCTGTTACATACATTTTCACAAATTTATTATACCCTTGTTCCTTTGTATACAGGGTATAAATGATGTATCGAATAGCGCATGTACCGTATTGATTATTGATTATAAATAATAAAATGTATTGGAACACCCTCTTTTTTAAACTAGCGTTCATCTGCATGTATATAAGTATCTAAAGTTATGTGTGTCTGTGTGTGGGTAGCTATATGAAACATAAGATACAAAAGTATCTATGCATATTTGACGATGCAAGTTGAAACTTAACGCATTTGGTGCACATTGACGTTGGCGTTGCGTTTGCGTTGCGTTTGCGTTGCATTGCCTAACTACTACCTCGCACTTCTAGCTATGCTGATGCAGCTGTTCTGTGTTCTTTCTGTGCAGTATGAATTATATTTCAACTGACGATGATGACGTCAACGCAAAGTTTACCTTTTACAACTGCTGCTAGTTTCATTAACGACTTTTTTTAAACTCTTGCAGCAACTTTGGTCGTTCATTCATGAATGCTTAGTAAAACTTATCGCCGCAAAGATAAATAAACCTGTCGTCTGATGATGGTGCGGATGTCTTGTTGAATTTAATCGCGTGGGACACACCCACGTGCGTGTGTGTGTCTGCAGCGCGTTCAAGGGCAACTTGAATTGACTGCTTTCGTCTACTGTTTTTAACAATTTTGTCGTTTTGGCTAATTTCAATTGAAAGTCTTTGTGTGCCATTATTCGAATATTGACGTTTAAGACTGATAGATGAAATATTTTTGTAAAGATTTATAAGCCAATACAACAGTTATACACACATTCTTTTTACTCGTCACACAGAGTGTGAATAGTATTATAATTTCGTCACAACGCAACGCCTTAAAGAAAGCATCGAAGACATCATAAACTATATATGTATATATGCGTGATCAGTACAATGAGACGAGTCGATCTAGCTACATCCGTCTGTCAATCTTTTAAGTAATGGTTTAAAATTTGGTATGGAGACTTTTTATAACTATAAGCAACACAAGTATCAAAATGGCTCGAAAGTACGGCACCCATACAAAAACAAGTGGGCGGTGAGTTTTTATGGGGGCTACCCCAAAAAGTGGGCGTGATGGATCAATCTTGAACGCTATTAAACTACAATAAAAATAAGTGTACGTGCAAAATTTCAACTGGATAGCATAAAAATTGGTCCCCAAAAAATGCGCAACAACAAACAGATGGACAGACGGACATGGCTAGGTCGACTCGTCTCGTCGATTTGATCAAGAATATATATACTTTATGGGGTCTACGATGCCTCCTTTAATGCGTTACAAACTTTCAGACAAACTGATAATACCATTTTACACTATGTGAGAATGGTATAAAAATGGAATGTATGGCATGTATATTCCCTATAGACTCCGAAACCGCTCAACTTATTTTGATCAAATTTAGTGACAATATTCAAAATAGTTCCGTGGGTAATCCTGTGAGTTTCGTGGCGATTGGATAAAAAGAAAATTTTTTGGATTTTATAGATTTTCAAGATTGACCCGCCCCGCCCACTATTTGGGGTAGCTCCCATACAAACCTATGGTCCACTTTTGACTTTTTGTAAGAAAAAAAAGTTTTTTTTAAAAGTCAACATTAGGTTGAAATCGCCATTACAAGTGTAACCAAGTGTAATCAAGTCTCTGTACATACAATAATATCAGCGGTACTGCCAGTACTTTTGAGATATAAATCAACAAGCTTACTCTTCTGCCCTCTTACATTTTCAATAACAATAACAATAAGAGGACAATTTGCTTTAAAAAATTAGAAGATGATGTTGAGGTTCCAGCAGGTTGACGCGATACACGACGTGAAGAAGTTTTATTTTTCGGCAGGTATTCCTTTACTACGGTGAGCTCCGGCCAAAAATTCGCGTTACAGACGGCATTAAAAACTCTGGAGGTAGATTAAGACGAGAGTAGATTATGACGATGTTCTGTACCAATACTCTGATATAATCGCTTAATTGTTTCTTTCCTAGGATATTTACAGTACCACCCGTCTTTACTGAGGCAATGTTAGAAAAAATGAGTTGTGTTGTGATGTTATTTTCTAAAGAGGATTCGCCAGAAAGGATATAAGGAAATAGCAGAAAGTAGCTTATGTATTCTTCTGCTCCTGTAAAAGGAAGCCAAATGCTAGCAGAATCAAGGGGCATCTCATGGAAGCAATTCCATTCCAAACACACACACAGCAATCACAAACCTCAACACCTTCATCATTCATTGCACACCGCACAAACAAATCAATTCGATTAAACGCTCTGTTAAAGTTACCAATTAGAAGCTTGTAAATCAAATGCTCCACAGAGATAAACTCGCTTTAAGTGCTTCGCTTTTCACTAGCATCTATAATTAGATAGGCGGACACACGGCTGCTAAAAACGAAAGTACCCAGCATTATTTTCGTTCGATTATATTTGAAGTACATAAATAGATACAATTTTTCTTTTGTGCCTTAACTATTTTAAGTCAATTCTGACACATATTTTTGTAGACGAAGCGCGTTTGTTTACAGTAGTTAGCCACAGAGAAGAAACGGCAGAGAAAATTAAGAATCACGTCATCGTGAATTCATGCGGAATTCGGAAAAAGATACGAAGCAGATGACAGCAATTGATTGCGATAAATACATTTGATGGAGTGAAAAGGAGACAGCGGTGTAGGACGCGGCGGAAACGCACAGCGGGACAGTTCAAGTATAGTATTCATACATGCCGCCGTTCATCTTTTCAGATGTCTATCCTATTCATCCATCTATTAAAGTATCTAGATTTTGCTGTGGTGCTGCGCATCATCTGTTGCTTTGGAAAACATTGCCTTTGATGGATTCGGTTTGCTTTTGCCGGATTATAGATTTTCCTAACATTCAATTTTATTTAAACCCCCCCCCATTCGATTTCCCAAATGTTGTTGTGAATGTTTTCAGTTTGCTACTGTTTGTTTGTTAAGTGGCCACTTCAAGTGGCTTGTTGCTTGTCAATGGAGTGTGCTACTTTCATACACTTCAATTTCACACTAGAAATGAGAAAGAAAATATTTATTTACGAGAAGTAAAATATTATTCTCACATATTTATTTTATACTCTTCACATTTAAAGTAAATAGTAAAAAATTTTGTAGGGGGACTAGCAAAGCATTAATGGATACTTCATACAATATTCTTGATAAGCTTAACGAGACGAATCTTGAAACGATTAACTATTAACATCTGGACGATAATTTAATAATTCTACGTTGTGGTTTAGACAAAATTGAGATAAACTGTTTTCACCCGGACGAGAAAAAAACCATTCTGAGATGAGAAAAATACCTGATCGATTATTTCTCTCAATTATTCCAATTTCTTCGCACCGACAGTAAATGCGAAAAGCAATGGGTTCGGAAACTTCTAATGTCCGGTGCCCATTTGCCGAGGTAGCTACGACGATGGCACTTCCCAGCCCAGAGCCAGGTTCCTCCACCAAAGACTTCGTCTCATTCTGTTGCGTTCATGCACATTGCTACCATTTTCATCTCACTATGTATTGGTTTACAATTTTAGTCATACACATGTTCCGCTTTATAATTCGGCTAAGATTAGATGGTTCGTATTGACTTTCAGTATCCTATTAGTTACTTTTAATACTTAAATATTAACTCGAAATAGTTTCCATTTCAAACAAAGTTGAGTATTTTAAGGCGGAAAGCGTTTTGATACGCGCGATTAAGACAATAAAATAGAATTTGCAATCGCGATTTCAAAATCTTGGATTTCTATCTCCGTGGTAGAGCATCTTAATCCATTTGAGCTAGAAAGTGAGAAAATAATGTTTGGGCAAGGACATCGCATCGCATTTTTGCTCAGCCGTAGAGTAGTGCATTGGCCCAATGGCTGTAGTATGATTATTAGTAAGTTTCTTCTTATAATTATTTTGGTTAGTTTCCAAAGGGGAAAGAACATTTGTCGAGAGATGACAAGAGTGACTTACAAGAATTATTCCGACATTTGATAGTTCATATTTGATGCAATGGTTTAAGCATTTAAGATGCTGTAAGATCTATATCTATAATTTTATATTCGTATGTAGGCGCTTAAAACTAAAATGCAATCGTTTTTTAGTTCTTTAGACTGCGTCAGGATTCTGTTGAATTGAGTAATAGAGTTGTGTTTAGAGTATAGTTTTTTGTGTCCCTAATGGAAATTAATGGTACTATCTGGAAATTTACATTGAGATGCCTAACAAATTGGCACGAATTTATTTATGTACCTCAAAGAAAGTCGAATCTGAAGATTTTCACACTAAAATGAAGTTTATGCAGGACAACTTTGATATGTAGATGGTCAGAATATAGTGATGGCGTGCGATAGAACCTACGCGCATTTATAAAGGAAAATAACCAGAATAGACTCTGGTTCTGGTGGTTAATACGAATACTTGGTTAGCGGGAAAGATCATATTGACAGAGAAATATGAACTTTTTTCGTGTAAGATATTTCGAATCTGTAATGTTCATTTGTGTAATGTAGCATATGTAAATGTTGGTTGGTACGTCAATATTTAAGATTTGTAGTCCAATAACTTCAATGATAAATGTTTGTGGGAGTGGTTGGAAAACAAGGGGATTATATTCTTTATTAGAATAGCTACGCCACACCTCTAGAATTTATACGCTCAAAACGATCGCAATGTTAATATAGGACGTTCAATTGATATTAAATTATTTAACCACGTTTTTGTTAGTATAGAAAAAAAAATTAAACAATTCTTCTTTGTTATGTCTCTGGCATTCAGGGTAACTTAAATATGAAATTCCGAAACTTACAAACTAAAACTATTATTACCTGCCTTTCGGACAAATTAAAAATGTATCTTTTGAGTTAATTAAAACGTAAAAGAACAATAAGCTAGTTTTTTTACATTTTAATTAACTCAAAAGTTAAATTTTTAGTTTGTCCAATAGAAAAGAGGTCCTAATTTCTTACCTCTAGACCACTTTTGCAGATACCCCCACAGCTGGACTTTTCTTTAGAAAATTGCTGACTAGAAAGTCTCGGCAAAGCACCCAGGCTAGTAAGCAGTGTCTGCCCGATTTGCTAGTGTGTACGCTCTCTGAGACTAAAATGGCTTTGACTGTTAAGAGAGTTCGAGGAAAATGCTTTACAATTAGCACATTTAAATGTAAGTTTAATATCACATCCTAATGCCATGTCATACAAAAATTTCAAATAAACGATTAGTTGAGGTTACTGATTACAAGGGACACTGCAAACTTGCTTGGTATCGAATTGATTAATGAAAAAGTGCTTAAAATTGGCTTGAATATACTCCAATCTAGAAGAAAATAGTACTAAAATGTTTAGACAAAGTTTTCAAAACGTTGAAAAATGCAGCGGAGATCAAAAGAAGATTACTGCACAATTGTATTCCTGACCATCTCGAAGAAACGAAATTGTCTTGTTATGCCAGTTTTTCTGTCGATTTTGAGGTACCGACCTAATTTTGATACAGTGCTGTGCCTAACATATCATAAAGACGTTTTAGATGGGTCTTCCTTCAAATCAATAATATAGTCTATAATTGGTACTTATCGTTTCTCATGAGTTTTGCTGGTCGACTTTATACAATACAATATAAGAGATTTAGCCGAATTGCGGTAATAATTCGTAATAATAATTCGTACATAGACAAAAAAATGCGATCTGAGCTCTTAAATCACATTTAGTATTATTTCAAGCGAGAATTTGAAGTTGGATACGTTCACAAGTTAATGAATGCCTGGTTTGCCAATTCAAGAACCATTTGTTGCGACCAGGAAAAGAGTGCATACATCTTCTAATCTAAAAGTAGCAGGAGAATGTTAGTAAAACGAAAATGGTTCAATTATTCTTTGCCATTTGTCTCCTTCAAAACAATTCCAATTATACCGATTATACAAATATTCAAATTCTAACGTTTCAAGATGTGTCATGGATATGTGTCAAACATTAAGCAAGCTCGACACAAGTCGCGTTAAAATTCTTATCATGCCCACAATAGCGGACATAATGCCCTGCATCGATCCAAATGATACCCCAGGATCGGCTGCTATCCCCTTTCAAGACTTTCAAGTATATTTTTATACCATTCACACATAGTGTGAAATGATATTATCAGTTTGTCTAAAAGTAAACGCATTAAATGGGGCATCGTAGACCCCATAAAGTATATCAAGAATACAGTCCGTTTGTCTGTCTGTCTGTCTTTCCGTTTGGTAGTAGTTGCGCATTTATACAAGATATCTATCTGTAACCCGGCATCTAGACCGACTTTTATTTTATTTTTATACCATTCACACAGAGTGTGAAATGGTATTATCAGTTTGTCTAAAAGTTTGTAACGCATTAAAGGAGGCATCGTAGACCCCATAAAGTATATATATTCTTGATCAGCTCAACGAGATGAGTCGATCTAGCCATGTCCGCCTGTCTGCCCATCTGTATGTCTGTCTCTCTGTCTGTACGTTGTTGCATATTTTTTTTGGGGACCAATTTTTATGATTACAAATTCCACCGCCCACTTTTGACTTTTTGTATGAAAAACTTTTTTATTGAAGTGAATATCAACTTAATAATTGATATGGTAACTTTTAGAGGACGGATGCTTGGCATATAGATTAATGGGTGCGACCCGCTCACTGTTTGTGGTAGCCCCCATACAAATCTACTGCCCAGTTTTGGCTTTTTGTATGAAAACTTCTTTATTAAAGTCAATATTAGGTTGAAATGTAATGTGACGTCTTTTTATGGTCAGCCGGTTAACATACATAGACTAACGGGCCCTCTTTTTGGGATAGCCCCCATATAAACATACTAACCACTTTTGACTTTTTGTATGAAAACTTCTTTATTTAAGCCAATATCAGGTTGAAATGCAATACGGTACCTTTTTATAGACAGTTGCTTAACATACGTAGACTAATGGGCGTGTCCAGCCCACTTTTTTGGGGTAGCCCCCATACAAACCCACCGTGGAATTTAATGCATTTGTATTGAAAACGTCAATACCAACTTGAAATTCGATATGGCGGCATCTTACACATCAACTACATTGCTTCATACACATCTGCTTGTGGGCGTGTACCGCCCACTTTTTGGGGTAGTCCCTATTTAAACGCCCATTTTAATGTTTTACAATACTGTTTAAAATTTCGTGTGAATGGTATTAGAGCTTCGGTTCAACCGAAGGTTAAGTTTTTTCTTGTTCTTTTTGCAAATTTGATCTTTATTTACAAAACAACAAATATTCATTTTCTATTTTAAATTTTCAAGATATCTAGCTATACATCGTTGTATTTAATAGAGTATCAAAGTTAATATGCCGACTTTTTTGAGAAGCTCCCATACAAAAAACCACCACCCCCCCCCCCCACCTTATCACTTACGACATTTTGTATGAAAATGTTCTTTAGTGCTGACAATATAACCTTTAAAATTGGCATTGTGGCTGTTGAAAGAGCTTTGTACACACATATCATGGAGATCCCCCCAATTTTTGGGATAGCCCCCATAGAAACCACACGCCCACTTTTGAGTTTTTTTAGTGTAAACGTTTTTATTGCAGTCAATATCGGACGGACGGACGGACGGACGCTTCAAATAAATATCAAGGGGCGTGTGCCGCCCACATTTAAGGGTATCCCTTATAAAAACTTACCGCCCACTTTTTGGGATTTTGTATGAAAACCTTTCTTATGACAATCAATATCAACTTCAAATTTATAATAGTGACTTCTTATGGACGAACGCTTCGTATATAAAGATGTAGGTGAGGTTCTCCTTTTTGAAATTTTCGTGAAAAACTTCATGTGTATGGTATTAAAGCTTCGGTTACACCGAAAATATATATTTTTTCTAGTTTATAATTTACATTTGTTGTGACATTTTGGTCAGTCGAATTGGTGAATAAACGCCCAGCACTCTCCCTAGGCTTACGTTAAAATTTTGAAAGCTTCAGCACAGGAAATTTTCTTGGTAACATTAAAAAGTTATGTTGCGAGAATCAGCTGACAGTTGTATAAATCACGAGACATTATTTATTTCACAATATTTCAAGCGATGTTCATTTAAATGAGAAAATCTGTGTATTTTTTGATCAGAAGGTACAATGCAAATGGACGTATTTTGGGTGTAGTGGACGTTGTGGGTACAACATCTGCAAAATTTATTAACTGCATATGATTAAGGAGAGTCTATACGTTCAAGGGTGAAGTTGCTAGCACTGATATTTCTTGAAACTGGCGGACTTACAGACGGACATGGCTAAATCGACACAGATGCTAATCAAGAATAAACATATATACTTTATGGGATCTACCATGCCTCCTTTGGCTTCTTACACCCAACAAAAAAAAAAAAAGCGTTTCCTAAAACAGTTCAAAATTATGAAATTTTGTCCAAATTTACGTCCAAGGAAAATAGGACTAGATTTTAGGACCTTTATCACCTAACTGGTTTAGCTAATATTTTCCTTTGAAATAAGTACATTATGCTATAAAATTAAAGATAATTCGTGTACTTTGAAGTAGTCCATATTGACCTAATATTTTAGGTTATGTTTATTCTAAAATGTGGCACATAATTGCCTAATATTTTATGTTATATATTTTGCTAAATTATCCAACATTTATGGCAATGCACAACCTAAAAAGTAGCTCAATATCTAGCTAATATTTTAAAACATATTCCATATAATATTTTACAGTGATTTATTAGTATACATTTTTTTTAGGAATATGGTATTATTTTAAGAAAAAAGTTTCCTATATTATTCCTATAGGTAAAAAATTGTAAATTTAGTTCACATTACATATAACTCATTTTTAAGGAAAATTTTACCTTAAAGTAAAGTTTTAGGTAAAAATAACGATTTTATGTTTCCTAAATTTTAATAAATTTTTTTTTTTTTTTTGGGTGTACATACATTCGCACAAACTTATTATATCCTTGTCGCTTTAGGTATAGAATGTAAAAGGACGCGTAGCAAAAAAAAAAAAAAAACACCGGGTGCATTTTTACTTGAAAGAAGAGTATAATAGAATCAAATAATCAAGCCGTTTGTATTGTTATTTGGAAACTACGATATTAAAATAACTATCCGACAAACTATATAGAAATTGAGTGAACTCTTTGGTGGTGCTTCAATTGGAATTTCTTTGTACTCACTTGTTCTGTGTCAGGGCAGTGATGCTGCCTCGGGTGGCAACGCCGCATGCCGTGGAATGCATTTGTTGTATACAGAAAGTCTTTTACGTTGCTGGTGCTTATTTAATCCTTGTAATTATCGTTGACACGCGTTTGAAGCACTGAATAGAATCGAGCGTAATGTTTATACATACAAGGTATATGTGCATATATGATGCCGATGACGTATGTAATCGGCAAAAATATTGCATAAACACGCTCGAATAGAATTATTGTAGCAAAAGTGCAATTATAAAAAACACGTTTCGATCCACAATTAACAAACAAAATAAACGAAAAAAAAAACAACAAAAAACAACAAAAAAATGTATCAATAGAAACCGTATAAGAAGTGAATTGCAATTGTAATAAAATCTAAAATTGCAATAAAACGACAACAACAACAACAACAAAAAAGCAGTTTATCATTTATCGCGTGCTGCAATCTGACAAGTCTACAATTAGCTCTCAGACGTTTTGCAACGGTCAGTGTAACTTGGATTTATGTATATTTCAATTGGATTGCTAACTCGTTTTCGGGCTGCACTAGAACCTTAATTTCGATGGGGGATGCACGTCAACACACGATCGGCGAATGACTGAATTTCTATTTCCGCTTTTCGGCTATCCAGAGGCAACATAGCCTAGCAGCATCAAAATCGGCACAACACCAGTAGCAGCATTGCGTCGGCCTCCAGCTTCCAATTCAATCAGTATTTGTAGCTATGTGTATCTGTACTTGTTGCTCTTTGATGAACACACACACAACAACATAGCACATACCACACTGTAATACAGATCGTAAACGCAAAAGAGCAAACTAAAACAATTCCAAATTGTCTCTGCAGCTCGATCGTGTGAGTTAGCAATAATAAATACCTGCCATATATTGTATAGACACAAAGATATACGAGTATATATGTGGATATGCATACGTATGTACGCACCAGCTACAGATACATTCAACAAAAACGCGTGCGGGTGTCGAACATAATCATCGAGAACAGCATGAACATCAACATATCCCACTCGTGGATACCTCACTTCACTACACTTCACACTTCACACACCACACACCACACATCTTTGCATGATTAAGCTCTTGCTTGGTTGCTTACTTAGTAGCTCAGTTTTTCCTAATACGAATTTTCCGCATCGTCTGTGTGTGTGTGTGTTTGTATCTTTTGAGTATACCGCAAAAGCAGCAACAATAACAATAATATTTTTCACCGCACCTCCCTCGTGCATGTAATTATTTTTTGTACATTTATCTAATACAAAACATCAAAGCAGATAAGAGCACGCTATACTATATTGTTAAAGAAACTGATTGTAAATCACTGTGAACGCTAGTCCATGCAAGTGACGAAAGCCCACCTCAGTGTGGCTGCAATACGGGCAATAACGCAGTTTTTACTGATAAGTTCGATCGAGACGTGTTATATAGAGGAGTCAGCGCTCGAAGTGTTACCAATTAAAAATGCTGTAATTTTGTCAATTTTATTTTATTTTATTTATTTTTTTTTTTATTTAAAAACTTCAAATTTTTCAAATTTTAAGAAAAAAAAAATATGCTATTATTCGTTGTAGCCATCTTTAGCGCGGATATTAGCATCGAGTTAGTCCGGGAAGGTTTCACACGCTGCACGAATGTGGTACAATGTTATTTTGTCCGATTCTCAGCGAAGTGCAATCTTTAAGGCGTTGATTGTCTCTTATTTTTTAGTTAATACTTTGGCCTCCAGAATGGACCATATGGAAAAATTAATTGGGTTTAAGTCTGGGGAATATGATGGCCATTGTTGTGAAGAAATGAAGCTGGGCACGTTATCTTGTAAAAAACGTTGGCTTTCTATGGCTTTTTTATGGGATGGTGCCGATTCTTATTAAAACATCCGATGCTTTCTATCGGGTTGATTACGTGCCCAAGGCACGTTTAAAATCTATTCACGGTAGATTTGTTGATTTCTCTTTACGCCATGTTCAATGAAATCGAGTGATGAGCGTCTTATAGCAGTTACCGCAGCCCAAAGCTTCACTGATGCAGGCACTTGCTTTCGCAGAGCAAGTCCCTGGTCTAAATTGTCTTTTGATTTGCACGTTAACTATACACGATCGTTTTGTTTGTTTTCATATTGCTGAAACGTAAAATTTTTGCATCAGAAAATAACAAATTTTCAAACTAACCACTAACGTGCAAGTGTTTCAACACCTTTGCTCTTGCTAGGCGAACTGCCTTTTGTGCAGATGAAAAGTCTTGCACTTTGTAATTTGTAGTTCATTTTTTAATATGTGCCCCATACTACGAGCAAACACATTGAGTTTTTTCGCCAATTGAACCGAGCTTTATCGTGGATTACGTTGAATTCTGGCCTTCACCTTTTTGTCCATTTCTGTCGATGTTGCTGTTTGTGTACGTCCACCTTCATGGCGGTTTTTGGTGCTACCCGTATAATTGTAACGTGTAATGGTCCGATACATTAACATTTTGTACACACGTAGATGATGTAGCTTGTTAACAATGGCTGGTTGCGATTTCCCAGCCTAGTACAATGCAATAACACGGTTGCATTTGAATTCCATTTCGATAACTTTTCTTAACTGTGATGTAACACATCGAACGCTGATCCCTGTACAATAATATTGAAACGAACAGCGTCTTCTCGAAAATTCTACACTACATCGCAACATGACGAACGCTCCATTACACACTACAAACAATGCCAACAATACAAATAGAAAATATACGGGCATGTGATGAACTTCGATAGAAGTTCTATTTTTTTTTTTTTTTGGTGTTCTGAATCAAAATTTGGACAAAATGTGTATGAAACATTTCGTTTGAAATTAAATTTCGATTGTCGAACATTTCGATCGAAATTCATAACACCCCTGATAAACATTTTGTCACAAAATTGATATCAGTTACAAGTTGGCTTTCGTCACTTAGTATTTACCTCGTCAAAAGATTTTTTTATATGATTCAATATACAAATATACAAGGAAAAAATATTGCTAAATTTATACTGGATCAAATAGTAGAATCGATTCAAAAATTCATGTAAGTAAATACACTTTTTTTCACATAAGTATTGCAAGTCCCGCCCATTATAACGGAGGGCTCTTATACGAACCAACCACCCAAATTAAGGTTTCATATGAAACACTTTTTAAATGCAATCAATATAAATTTCAAGTTCAATATGATGGTATCTTATACTAAAAGCCCGTAAGGGGTAACGGCCATAGTAAACCACCGCTCACTTTTGGGTTTTTAATGAAAAACCATTTCTGAAAGTCAATTGTCGTGCTTACTATCGTACTTCGTGAGCCATGAAGGATGTGCACACTGAAGCTAGTCGCTGCTAACATAAATTTTTCGGAATCTTCACTGACTTAGTCAATGCCAACGATTGCTCGGTAGACTACTCTGACATGGTTCAATAATTAAGTTTGTAATCCCCTCGTAAAGCCTCCGTGGTGGAGTTTATCCGGATTAGATGGCCAGCCCAGTACAGCCGCTGCAATTTTATGCACCGAACTTTGCTAATCTCGTCGCAGCACGTAACGGATCTGAAACTGCCAAAATTCACATAATCTAGTAGGTTCAAAATACCTACGAAGAATTTTTCTGTCTAACACCGCCAAAGGCGCTGTATCTGGCAGGCTGTTATATCTGATCCCACGTAGAAAGACAAAGGTTTCACACTCTTTTTTCATTTTGGTGGGATCGAGATTGTTTCGATCGACAGATAAGTGATTAGGTAAGGCCTAATTGTGTTTTCATTCTATCATAACCTTTTCACTTTTTTCGATCTTAGCGTTATAGGGCTTGAAATTTTTCGATTGAATAAACTATTGATAAAAATGTTTGGATATTAGAACTATTTGTTGTTGGGAAAAATTATTAAAACGACAAAAATGCCTGAAAATCGCAACAACAAAACATTTTGGGTGCAATTTGAAGTTTCCTCGGCTGTGGATGTGCAATTCACCGATATACCATTTAACTCGATCAGGTTTTCCATTCAGCCCAGTCTCTGGCTTAGGTAAATATGGAAAATTTATTTATAAATAAAATAATAAGAAATTTTTGTATAATTTGAATTGATTTTGCATCACAGCTCAGATATGTCAGCAAACAATTTCGCACCCTATGCTAACTCTAAACAACATTGTGATCTCACGGCGTAATAATATCAAGCATCTCGGTATACATCTCGAAAGGCTACTCACTCATAGCAAACACATCGTAGCCAAGAAAACGCAAAACTGGAGGCCAACTCACTAAATTGGTTTATTAATGACTCTTTTTTTTTTTTTTTAATAAGGCCTATTTGAACATATGGATCTCAGTTGTTGCACCAGCAATATGGAAATCATTCAAAGAGCTCAATCAACAAATTTTAAGAACAACCACTGGTGCACCACGGTATATTCGAAACGAGAGTATTCACAATGTGATCTCAATGTCTCTACTGCGCACAGTGGGCGAAATGGTCGATCTAGCTCCATTTAATTTAATTTTCAAAGTGTTTAAATGCTTCAAATGTGTGTCTCTATCGATTGCTAATACGAGGGCTGCTATTTATATTTCGGGAACTGGCAACACTAATGTCAAAAGCTAAAATCTGGCAACACCATAATAAAGTTTTACATTTTTTGGCATAACGATATTTACTGTAATAAGAAAGGTCGCCTTCATATTTATGTAAAACATCCTTACAGAAGAAGCTTTCCTGTCAAATTTTTCATAGATATTGACTGCAATAAAAACGTTTTCCATACAAAAAGACAAAAGTGGACGTGTGTGTTGTATGGGGGCTACCTAAAAAATGGGGGGATCACATCCATTCATATATATGTGAGGAGTCGCTTAATCGGGACTATTCAAGAAGAATATATAAGTATGATGGCTCAAGAAGCAGCCATGTAAATTTTTAAGGTGCTATTGACAGCAATACAAAAATTGGAAAAATTGACAAAAAGTCGTGGTTATGTGGGTGCTACCCTAAAAAATGGGCGTGGCGTGTCAAAGTGACGACTTACAACCGAATATCTTAAAAAATGGTGCCCAAAAAATGCGCAACAACAGATAAAAAGACGGACGTGGCTATATCGATTCGTCTTAACTCGCTGATCACGAATACACGTACTCTATGGAATCCCCCAATGTTATATACATTTTGACAGCTTAACAAACCCAGTAAACCCTGTTACAAATATTTTTTGTGTAGAGTATAATTAGTTTGGAGCGATAGCTCCCCCACCAGCCCAAAACCGTTTAGGGAACGGGGATTCGAAATCCGTATATTGCGGACTGCGGTGATCCGATTTTGTACGTTTTAACATTTGTTGATTTTGCGTTTTACGAGCATTTTAATTGACTTATCTGTAAAACATTCATTATTGCGCCTTAAATACATTGCTCGAGCTGTAGCCTCACTTTCGTGGACTACCGTCCACAGTTATAAATTCATACATTTACTTCGTTTCGAATGTGCGCGATGCAATAAAACACTTTATTTGCTAAAATTATTTTCAAATCAATTGTTCCGTATATTAGTATCATATTATGGTTATTTATAGATTATAACGCTCGCACGATGCCACTCCCTCCCTCCGCTTTGCTTTGCTTATGCCTGTAATCAAGTGGAATACGGCAATAAGATTACATTTAAAGCATTTCAAATCTGATTGTTTGAAATTAGATGCGCAAATGAACATACTGGTAAATTCCGCAAATAATTTTTGAAATCTCTTTTGACAGAAATGTTCAGAAAATTTCACTATTACTTCATAGAACGATATACGATTCAAGAACGTGTCGAAATTATTCAGCAGTACTACGCGTTCTTTCGTGAAAAACATAGCCCCATTTCTGGCAGAATGGGTTCGTTTGAAACCAAACATACATCCGAAAAAAATCACTATTTGGTGTGGATTTTGAATTAGTGGTGTGAATGGCCACATTTATGCCTAAACGTAATCAGAAAATTGTGCCTAAAGAATTAAGGGCAGCCGAGATGTCCATCTGACTGACGCTTCATATTCCATTATGAATCGTAGATTCCCAGTTTTCGAACGTCTTTAATAGTACAGTCATTTTGTAGAAAGATTTACGGGAGTTTTGAAAATGAGTAATCTATACACTAATATTATAAAGAGGTAAAGTTTGTGAGTTTGTAAGGTTGTAGGGGGTAATCTCTGGATCTACTGAACCGATTTTGAAAATTCTTTTACCAATAAAAAGCAAAAGTCATTTGTGAGTATCATAGGCTATAATATATGACGATGTACACATAAATTTAATAAATAAATGTAAATGAAATGTAATGCAGAAATTAGTATGAGCGAGATGGCGATAATTAAAACATGATTTATAGCTGAAAGCCACAGATTGCAGTTCGTTCTTGTTTTTGTCTTATATGGTCATGTGTGCGTGCTCAAAGAGAAAGAACGAATGAAAGTATACGTATATTCGAAGTAAAATGCGGTAAAAGCATTTTATCGCATTGGAAATGATCGATTAAAACCATTGTGTGCATTGAAAAGTTCATGAGATTGCAGTTGATCTGTGGTCAACTCATATGAATGTGTGAAAAAAAAATTTGTTTGAATATACATAAATACATAATATGTGTGTACGCTAGCTACTGACCCTTTCTCTGTTCGTCATTTTGTGGAAGTGGGCGCATCCAACGTTGCGATAAGTAAATTTATCGTCTCAAGTGTTTATAACAAAAGACTTTTCCCTTTACTGCATATAATTTGGACGAATGGTTAAAGATATAATACGACAAAGGTATGGCACAAGGCAGAGTAGGTAGGAGAAGAGGCAGGAGGGACAGGGGAAGGAGAGGTAGGGAAAGGGCAGCAACGCGCCGTGTAGGAGAGGTAGGGGAATGGCAGAAGGAAAAGGTGAGTGTTGAGAAAGGGGTTGAAGGGAAAGAGGGGCAGGGAAGAGGGGTAGGGGAATGGGAGGTAGGATAAGGGATCATTGGGAAGGAGGGGAATGGCAGCGCTAGGTACCATTTAAGATAGAGGGATGAAATGTTGTATACATGTGAATAGGATCAAAGGGGCAGGGAAAAGGGTGGTAAAGCAAGGAGAGGTAGGGGAATGGGGCAGAGGAATGGGGGAAGCGTAAGGGGTATTTGTAGAAGGGGAGGAAGGGACAGGAGAGAGGCATGGGGAAGGTGGGCAGGGGAAAGGTGCGGCAAGTGGAAGTGCTAATTTCAAAGTGCTAGTTGCAGTCAAAATTGTGTCATAATCACTCGGTGGAGCATTAATAAATGGCAGGCAGCCAACAAATGATTTTGCGAAGCGGAGTTCCTCTGTCGCTTGTACCATGAATCCACTCCATCCAGGTATATTAGGCAGGTCAACCCATTTTCCATATAGCCGCAATAACTCCGTAACGGACTGCATAATAACTTTCGAAACCGCACGAATGCTACCGACGTTTTGAATCTTGATTGTTTTCAAGCCCGTATCGTTTCTCTTCGTAAATGTTTTTAATGCAAAATTACCTACGACTTTTGCAGATGGCTTTTGTTTTAATCGTTGAATAATTTGATCGGGAGCGAAATCATTTAACGCCTATGGCATTAAAAGCGTTGTGATCATCTAATGTCTGCGTGTTGAAATCAGCGTTGTCGAAAACAAATTGCGAAAATGACTTATCATCGATATCCAACAGTGAGCGCATTATACCTGAAACTTCAAACAACATTGCTTCGGTGTACGAAGAGCAAAATCCGAGAGAGGATAATGTATCTATTAATCGCCGAGATCCATACTTTTGAAACAAAAATGCTCCTACTCCAACCTGTACAAATGATTCGCTATAAACTCTGCTGTTAACGCAGCACCGCAGAAAAAACAATGTCCCAGCAAAAGTTTATCCTTGTTGTCCTTTCTTTTAACACTTCATTTTCTTGCAATGTATAAGCACAAATAAAACAGTTTACTTCATTGGAAGCCATGGATCTATGAATGGAAACGACACTGTGAAACGATAGACGTGTACAGGTGACTCAGACTAAACATTTCTATTGAGCTCTGCCGGCAGATGTTTTGTAGAAGGAAGAGAAGGAAGCCCGACACAAAGGCGACACATTTCTTTATACTAGCGGACGATAGGCCGGTTTTTCAACGCATAGTAAAATATTTACTATTGTAGTATTTAGATTTAAGTTAATTTTATAATTCACAATCACAGTCGTACATCAAAACTATTAATTTTTCGAAAAAAAAAAAAAATATTACATAAGTTGTAGGAAATTTTCTCTAGTTTCATTTTGTATATAAATGTTTTTCTCGTGGAATGGGTCGGAAAGGAGATATTATCAAAAAAACTGCTTTTAGGCGCCATTTTTCCAATATGGCAGCACGAGCGGCAAAGATACGAGCTGGCCGAGTTGAAATTCGGAAAGAGCACATCAAAATATATAAAATTACCCATTTTCAAAACTCCCGGAAAACTTTCCAAGTAACCCGGTCTTTTACAACCAAATCACTGTACTATAAAGTCTTGAAGATATTCCAAATCTTTCGTTTTTTATACATTTTCAATTTGTCAAGTCGCTGATGAAAAACCATCTATATATGAATATGTAAGTAGATAAATTGCTATGTAGGTGTGCGTAGTTGGAATTTTACAAAGTGAATTAAATATATTTAGAAGGTTATTTTGAATAAATTATTATTTTATAAAAAATGTTTGGATTGATTTTTGATATATGTATGCACCTATTTCTAAAAGAATTCAGATTTTATCTCTGATTTCGCACATCAGCTATGGAGTTCTGCCGTTTCTGTTGCTTTGTCTACATGAATACAATTGAATTGGTTGGCCCGGATTCGAATTCTTACGTTTTCCAAATGATCCGCCTCGTTTCATCTGCCACGCACCGCTCGGCAGTGATTCATAAACGTGTCAGAGGCGAACGTTTAGTTTAGGCAGTGCTTATTTGTTTAGATGTCTATTGATGTTGTTGTTCTGTTTGGATAATTTTATTTCTATTTTATTTTCTCATGAATTTTCACAGACACACACACACACACACACACACACACACACACACACACCCACATTCATACATAGATACAAAAACACAAATTCCAATGAAGTTAAGCATTATAAATATTACGCATACGTAACGAATGTCGATGATGCATACTTGTAGAAGGAGCGAATGAGTTCAGTTCGAGTGCATGAAGCAAATGTTGAGGATGAGCAGGAGAAGTGGGTGTATACACGCACTGATGTGCGTAAGCTGATGTTGATGAAGCTAAGAGCGCGACTGAAGAAACACAGGAAGAAGACAGAGTAAGCGTCATGTGAAATATTCCAGCTGGCATTCAATTTGAAATTTCATTTGAAATCGAATTGCGGTCCCAACGCACTTGGTTTATTGTTGCAATACTAATTCCAATATTTTCGAAGTTATATAGATGTGCACTTCTTATTATGTTTCTATACCCTGCATACATAGGGTAGAGGCATATATTACGTTTGTGCAAATGTATGTAACAGCCAAAAAGAGGCGTGGTAGAACCCATCTACTACACTGAAATACAAATCAATGATTTCTGTACCTGAATTGATCCTTAGCGGTATCAATAGTTTGTTGAGTACGGATTTACTTAAACGGGGTACAAAATTCTTCAATTTGTTTTTCAAACCCGAAATTCTTAGACTTCAAGCGGAACTTAGCATGATTTAGAGAGTTGTTCTTAGAATTCGATTTTATACTTATTTCAAGAAATTTATACGTATTCACGTATTTATCACGTTTTGTACTTGATTCAAGAAAATTTAGTACGAATCTTACTAAAAGATGTTAAGTAGGCCTTCGGATAATAACAAGAATTACAGACCTATTTTTAGAATTTTTTGAATTTTTTATGTGTACGAGTATATATACTTGATTAGCAACAATAGTAGAGTCAATATAGTTATGTGCGTCTGTCCATCCGTCTGATCGTCTATTTGAACAAACAGGTTTTGGAGACTATAAAAAACCGAGACTACAAGTTTATATATTTAGACTCTCATATTCCATCTTCAGAGAAAGTATATTAAATAAATGTGCCAGCCCTATAAGGTGTTAAAGTGTATTAAATATAGCCCCATACAATATTAAATTTTTGTATTACATTTTTGTTATTGTTGTTAACTAAGCTAAAAACGTCAAATTTAATGTAACTTACGACATTCCCTTGAAAATATTCCACATAGATCAGATCATTATAGTAGCCATGGACACGGTACAGTGCATCTCGAAGTCGAGCACATTTGACTACAGCACTAGTCTCTTGTTTTGCTTTTATTTGTTCACACCCCGGTATTTGGTTGAATGAGTAAATTGCGTTTATTGATATATGTGATACTGTATGTATATATAATCACTGTCAGTGGTAGTCCACGCGAGTGACGCAAGCCCACCTCAGTGGGGCTGCAGCACAAGCACAAGCACAAGCACTATGTTATACGCGCAATAACCAAGTTTTTGCTGTCCGATCGAGACGTGTTATGTACCTTTAAAAAGTCTTGAAACGTACATTCAGCGTCTGTCTGTTAGTTATTGCGCATTTTTTGGGGATACATTTTTTAAATATCTGGCCGAAAGTCGGTATTTAGGCTTCTTCTGGAACCAAGTTTATAGAGTATCCATATTGATATGTCACGCTCACTTTTTGGTGTAGCTCAGATACAAATGGGAAGTCCGCTTCACATACATTTCACATATATCAGTCTTTGTCTCGCCTACTTTTAAGAATAGTTTCCGTACAAAGCCCAGTGTTTTTTTTTTTTTTGGCATAAAGTCGATTTTTTTTTGTATTTCTGAATTTTTATATTGTTTTAATATTCACAATAGTCTAATTAATTTAAAAAATATATCAATTTTTGTTTTTACGGTCACACTAAATTATCGGCGAGCTCACAAAGTCAGCTGATTTACGATACCATGCTTATTGAAAAATTGGCGGCAAATATTACATAACTTTAAGTGTTCACAGGTGCAGTAAAAAATACAAAAGTTTAGATTTTTATGATGGAAAATATTAGTCCAGGTATGTAAAAGTATAGTTTATTAACGTTTTTGTCAATATTGTGTGTTTTTATATACTTGTGTTATCGTGTTTTGTTTATGTGTATTTTTACAGTAACCCTAACAAATGTAGATGTGTTTCATGGAATAATACTTTTCTAGGGCACAGCAGTGCAAAAAGTTTTAAATGGCAAGTTGATAACCTCAATGTTTAGAATAATGTATAAATAGTTTTATTTGCACATTTTTGCACATCTTTGAAAAAATTACGTATTTCTAGTACAATACGCGTTTGCGCGCGCAGAACTGGTTGACATTTGGAGCAACAACAGCCGCTCAGATGGCGCAGTGAAACACTCAAATTGGTAACATAATAATCGGAATGGAATTTCCCAGTGAAACTCCAAATAAAGTTGGTCGTCCAAAAGTTGAGTATTCTAATGCTAGTGACCGCTTGAAAAGAAAGTTAGCCACGGATCTTGCAGAAGAAAACAGTAACTCTTTGGCGTTGCTTTTGCATGCTGCTACAGTTTCAGCTAAAAAACCAACTGAAAAAGACGTGGCTGTTGTTTTAAAAGCAGCTGGCAATAGTAACCATATAAATAATATAAAATGGAAAATTTTGTCCACAATTATCCACATTTTGCCCACACAAATGTCCGCTGACTATGCATTGGCATTTGAAAATGGATTTACAAAGAGCCAATATATTAGCTTACAAAGTAACACAAAAAGACACGGATTTGTTATTTACCCGCCTTATGCTGATGTGCTTAATTCTAAACTAAAACTTGGACCGAATGGCATAGAGTATTTTGAAAATAAAGCACAGGTTGACCTACAAAAACTCTTAGACTATACTACTTCCCGTATACTTGAAATGCAGTATGAAGTTTTAAAAGAATTTCCGAATTTGATGCACTCCAAATTAATATTTAGTTATGGGTATGATGGATCAACTGTATACATACACGCAACGTTTTGAACACAATAGTGTTGAATATGATGGTTCATTGTTTGTCACAACAATTGTTAAATTGAAATTAATCGTTGAGACGCAACAAATTATTTGGATCAATCAATCAATGTCGCAAAAGGAAAGCTTTGATATCCAGATTCGTAACCTGCAAAAATTTGTGTATAAATTGAACAATAAAAACATATTTGTGGAGTATGCTGGTCAAATGACTTTCATAGACGGAAAAGTTTTGAACATATTGTCTGGATGTAACTCATGTCTTTGATGTCCAATTTGTGGAGCAAGCCGACACATTTGCTGAATGTTAAAGATTTCAATTCGGATGTTTTTGAGGCAAAAGCAGAATCTCTTCAATATGGAATAAGCCCTTTACACGTTTGGATTCGCTTCTTCGAATTTGTATTGAAAATTTCATATAGAGCTGATCTTCAAACTTGGCATGTGAAGGACTGCGTTAAACCTCAATTGACGGAACGGAAACTTATTATACAAAAACTAATGATGAAGCAAATGGGGCTCAATGTGGACAAGCCGAGAGCAAATGGCAGCGGCAACTCTAATGACGGCAACACAGCCAGAAGAGCATTTACTGATGCAGCTTTGCTAACATCTCAATATTAAATATTAACTACAATATATTACATAGTTTTTATATAATTTTATTTACAATTTCATGCGAGTATGAAATTGACTCAAAAAAGTTGAAAAATTTTTGTAAAAATGTATTTTTGACCTATCATAACAAGTATCCATGGTACCCCATGTCCCCTACTGTTCTTAAAGTATTAGTGCATGTGCATCAGATAATAGATTATTGTTTGGTACCTGTTGGCTGACTTGGGGAACATGCATGCGAATCCAGAAACAAAATATATAAGAGCGACAGAAGAGGACATGCAAGAAAATGCAATATGACTGATGTTTTCAACAGGGCCTTGGAAACCTCCGATCCTTTATTGTCCAGTATTTATCTCGGAGAACGATAAAAGAGAAATAAAAAAAAACGCAAAAAAACCATAGTGCCACCTCCCACTTTCGGGTTTTTTGTATGAAAAATGAAATATTTTATAGTCCATGTGAAACTTGAAATTGGATATGGTATTCTAAGACCCTAAACGTAAATAGCGGGTCTTTTCGGGAGCTACCCCTAAAACTTGATAGGACCGGACCGCCCATTAATATATACAATAGTAAGACCTACGTGCCTTACAGTGGGTTATGCGTTTGTATAGAGCTATTTTTAAAATACGGCATGACACACGTACTGATATATGTACGAGATGTGTACAAGATACCTATTTTTTGAACACACCATATGTAAAGTAACTTTCAAATTTCAAGTTAATGCTAATTCTAATAAATGAGTTTTTTTTTAAGACCCTAAAGTAGGTTGGTTGTATGGGTTTGTATGGAGGAAACCCTTAAAAGTGGGCGCGGCGTGTTGATTTGGACGCTTTACGGGGCTAAGGAAAAAATTAGTTTCTATACCGAGTTTCAGCTAGATATATATAAATGTTTTAAATAATAATACTGTTGCAACTCTGAGATCAATTTAGTGGCGAAAGATCTATATTTTTCATATATATTGTTGGGCATGATTGTAATAGTATGTAAAGGAGTGTTTGTCAAAAAAAGTTCGTCACAAAATTGAAATCAGCCAGTTTTGAGAGGTGCAAGTAAGATTTTGTCACCTGGAGTTTAATTCGTCAAAAGGTTTTTATTTTATAAAGAAGTCATCGAAGACTCCATGAATATGCTTGATAAACTCAATTAAAAGAGTTAATATTGTTTTGGTCGTATATATAGCATGTGTGTTTCTGTCTAATTTGACTTCCAACAAGACATGCAGATTCAATGCAGTGCATTGTAGTTATTTTTATATTCTTCACACATGATGTGATTAGTATTACAGTATATTTTGATTTTAATGTCTTGAAGCAATCATTCGAGACCCTCTAAAGGAGGTATACATTCTTTATCAGCTTTATAGTTCTACCTATGTCCGTCCGTCGGTCATACCATCTGTCCAAGTGACTGTCTACGTGTTATTTGTATTACTAACCAAAAAATATGCAACCATACTAAAAGAATCACACACATATTTTGTTTTAATGTGTGAAATATCTTTTGATGACAATTAATTTGCGAGGTTAATTAAACAATTTATCTTCTTGGCACAACTGGCAGCTTACATTTACATATACTCATATGCTTGAGCTGACCATTATTCTTAATTGACGCACAGCTACAACTGATAATTCTGGAAAGTAGCTGCTCTTTATGGTGAAAACGATCACCTAGGGGGTTTTTGGGAAAAGGAGGTGAACGCTGGATCGAAGGTCATAAGGAGGAAATTACTTTCTCCGATCGTAATTAAACTCGGTTTGTAGTATACGGTTTACAACAAATAATTAAACACGAGTTTATTTTTTTTTTTAAATCCCAGGGGGAAAGAACATAAATGTTAGGTAGAAGAACATTTTTATTTCATCGAAACGTTTTCAAACCCGGTATTGACAGAACATATGATTAAACATGTGTTTCGTCGATTTTGGAAAATTCATCCACTTATGGGTTCAAAGGTTATTTGGGGATAATTTTTTTCATCCGATCGTTTTCAAACACAGTTCATATCACTGTGAACGGTTGTCCACGCGATTGACGAATTCCCACCTCAGTGTGGCTACAGCACGAACATTATACTAATATATTATATCCGTAATATCGAAGTGCTATACCATTAAGAAGGCCTTGAAACGTACATTCAGAAAATGTATATAATATCAGATAATATCAGATCACCACAGTCCGAAATATAGGGAGTTTAAAATACCCACCACAAGCGATATTGAAGCACGTGGCCCATCAACCCAAGCATATTTTTTATTTCAAAATTTGTACAATCTCAAAATATATTATCACTCTAAATATGAGTACGAAAATTTGGTCTCAATTTTCGGAAAATTTGCAAAATGTCCAGAAAACAAGTGTACTGAGGCCTCTCACGGCCGGAGGCATTTTATTTTCGTCATGTTGGCAACACTGCAGCCTGTGTAGCCTGACTTCTCCCCTTTGCAACGAGACCGGTTCGAGTTACGTACGTTGAGAACTGTCGACGCGGCAACACGTTTCGTGAACAATGTCAATCCATTTTCCCGCCAAGTGCGAAATACGCGGCGCCGTCCGTTATCTCGTTTAGAAGGGAAAACCTCCGTTTGAGATTTATAATGAGGTGAAAACTGCACATGGTGATAAAGCTATGAATCGTACGAGTGTGTACATGTGGTGTCGTACGTCTGTGCATGATGATCAGAGCAGCGAAAGACCTTCAATTGTGACTGACGATATTGTGGAAAAAATCGAAAATGCGCTCCGTGACGATCGCAGATTGACTGTGGATGAACTTTCTGCGATGTTTCCGCAAATCTCCAGATCTCTACTACACAAAACAATCACAGAAACCCTCGGATATCGGAAACAGTCCGCGAGGTGCGTCCCATATGGCTGGCGGGTAACTACTTCGAGGAAGGCATCAAAAAATTGATACCCAGCTTCACCACCTGTATAGAGTGGAATAGTCAGAAAAATACCTTACATTATGTACGAAAGTATCACGTAATTTTTTTGTTTAAATAAAAAAATTTAAAACCGACAAAAATTCAGTACACTTACTTTCTGGATATGCCACGTATAATAAGTTTGGCGTGATGGGCTCCCCACGAGCTGTAATACCGTTTGGGGTGGGTACTTTCAACTCCCTATATTTCGGAATGGGGTGATCTGATATTATATGTTTTAACATTTTCTGAATGTACGTTTCAAGGCCTTCTTAATGGTACATAGCACTTTGATATTGCGGATATAATATAATAGTATAATGCTCGTGCTGCAGCCACACTGAGGTGCGATTTCGTCACTTGCGTGGACTACCGTCCACAGTGAAATAATTGATTTTGAACAATGTGTTTTCATATATGCACATCAATATGGATGTAAGGATTTATTTATTAACCTCTTTATGTCTACTCAACATCGAATTAAATGGAAAAGCATATTTTCAAATGTTACATAGTTCCATGTAAAAATATTAAATCACTTTCCATTTTGAATGAATAGCAGCACAATACGTCAACACAGATCTTCAATTTACAGAATCTGTATGATATTCGCTGGGTTTGATTTAGCCGCTGAAAATTTGAAAACAGCTGATATTTCGTTCAACAATGTACGTAAAATACGCAATGATGTTTTCTCCTCACAATAATGCAAACTTTGAATAGAATATTTAGACAAAATTTAGCTCATGTGTCATAGCGTTAAATACTATTATTGGCTTAAAAATAAAATTTAGCTAATATCCATTGGCGGCTCAAAGGGGGAAGTTTGGATAATGTTCCCCCAGCATTTTCTTTCAATTCTGAAAACAAAAAAAAAAACTTTCGCTTCATTTTCATAAAATGAATGTTTTTTTTTTTTTTTTTTTTAGTATAGTTCACCTCCCATGAGAGTGTTCTGGATCCGCCCCTGTGATAACATTAATTAAAATTAAGTAGTGTCGATATCCGTTTTTAGTAAATTCGTGTAATAGGTTCTATAAAAGCGTTTCCCTCAGTTATGACGCAAGCAATTGGAGTTCGTAACTCTTTTAATTAGAAATCGACACTGTTGCCATTGTTTCCGTTGTCTTTTTTTTCGAATTTTTTTTTTCTTTTTTGGTTAAATTGTTGCGACGTGAAATTATTACAAATATGCGAACGGCTTTCTAATTTTTTGTGGCAATCAGCGCCAATTAGCGCCGCGTTATAATCAATATTGGGGCTAAGCGAGTAATTGGCCAAAGAATCACTGACGCCGATTATGGATAGCATTTAACGTGAAGCAAATCGATAACCGTACGTGCACATTTTTTTTTTAGCAATCAAGTTAAGTTCATTGCCACTACATTACATGAGGCTTCATTCTCCACTCTGCCACTCTGCCCCTCTGCCACGCTGCCACCCACTAATGCGGGCAAATGTGCTTTTAAAGCTATTGTGAAGCATGGCATTAATTTGCCGGAAAGTTTGTAATAAGCAGCACTAGCCCTCGAAGACCCATTAGCTATTCTATATTTATAATTAATTATACGAAATGATTTCGCTTAAAGTTATCGATCTGAATTTGATATAGAAGATTTTTGCTATGCGCTTAAGTCCCAGTAGTTTCAAAGTCAGTTTGTATACTTAACAAGAGATATAGTACTTAAACACGGTCTTTGAAAATTTATATGTACCGTTCAACTGGTCCAATGTGTTGTTTTTCTAGATGTTACTTTTAATTTCTAATATGCGCTCTTCAGCGTAGGTTTGTGTCAATAGGATTATAATTTATATATTTGTATGTAAAGTAAACGTGAACAGATTTGTTATTGTTTAGGTCTGTTTTCCACCAATGAGTATATTTCGTCAAGAGCTATTTGAGCGTTTCTCGTTGATTCATCAATTGTCAACAGCTATAATTTCCTTTTAAATTTGAAAATTTATATTTATAATGTTGTTCTGATTTTGTATTTAAGGGCCGTACAAGTATTCAGTAACATAATATTCTGCCAGTTTTGATGTAATAGTTTGTCTAACCCCCAAATAGTAATCCATAGTAACGTGACACCCAACATTTTTTTTTTTTTTTTTTGAAAATACAGAAAGTGTGTATAAGGTACAAAAACACGTAAGAAAGCAAAAACTTACATGTAGTTCAGGGACAGGATGCAGCATTGATGTGTATACAAGGTCTGATCTAAAAATAACCGAACTCTTAATTTAAATCATAGAAAACGTAGAACCATCTATTAAATGTGGGCAGTGTTAGAAAAAGGTACATATTTCTTCTTTCGAAAGCAGCTAACTTCATGCTAATCGTTTGGCAGGTTACAAAAAGACACACGTTTTAATAACAGCAGTTTTTGTAGTAATGTCGTAAAAACAAAAGAGCAAATATTTAATTTTATTTTAAAATCGGTAAAAAATTTGCTGAGACTTTCGAATTGTTAAAAAGTATATGATGATGATTGTATGAGTCGTACTCAAGTTTACACGATTTCAACACAGTCGTGATGATTTAAATGATGATCCAGGACCTCGACCCGAAGCATCTAATCGTGCTGAGTTAGTGGAAAAAGTAAGTGAAATAATCGCTATCGATGCAAATTTCACTGTGAGAATGCTGGCAGAAGAATTAATTCATCTTACTGTACAATATAAAATATTAACTGAAGATTTGGGGAAAAGAAAGATGTGTGCACGTTTTGTTCCACATCAGTTAAATGATGATCAAAAAATTGCTCGTGTATAGCTTTGCAAAGACATAATTTCAACAGCTGACGACGATCCAGATTTTCTTGTTTCGATCATAGCTAGTGATGAAACAATGTTTTAAATATGGTCCTGAAACTAAGCGACATTCTGCAGAATGGAAGTCAAAAGACGAGCAAAAATCAAAAAATTGCGTTTTCAGAAATCAAGAATCATGACAGTGTTGATAACTTTCTACGATTTCAAGGGTATTGTTCACAAGGAATTTGTTGCAGAAGGTCAAACTTGTAATGATGAATATTATTTACAAGTTTGACATTGTTTGTGGTCGAGAGTTCTACGTGTTAGGCCCGAATATTCTAAAGGGAATCAGCTGTTTTTATTGCATGATAATGCACCACATCACAAGACCAAAAAAGTCAATGAATTTTTGATGAAAAAACAGATTTGTCTCATCGACCACCCTCCGTATCCGGCTGATCTATCACCGTGCAATTATTGTCTCTTCTCAAAAATGGAAGGAGCTTTTTACGATGACATTCCAGCCATACAAGCAGCCGTGACACAGGTGCTAAAGAACATCTCAAGACGCGAGTTTAAATAGTCTATGCATAAATTGGTTGAGCGTTCCAAACGTTGTATTGAGTTGAATGAATCGTATTTTGAATAAACATTAGCTTTGGATGTTGATAATTTTTAAGATAACATATATATGATTTCAAATATTTGTTTTTAAATTTAGATTGAATACTATTAAAATAATTAAAGAAGTGTTACGTAGCAAACTGAATCATCCCTGCCGATCCGATCGAGACGAGTTATAGAGTTATTAAAAAGGTCTTGAAGCGTACATTCAGAAAATAATTAAATGAAACTACTTCAGTCTGAGGTATAGGGTGTTGAAAATATTGATATTTTCTTATTTATTTTTGGCATGGATTCCAACGAGCTTAACACCAAGAAAGTCAGCTGAAACGATTAAAAGTAATGAACTTTCGAGCTCAGGTGTGAAGTGTCGTTGGAAAGGTCTTTTAAATACCTTCTATAATTTTTTTTAATTTTAAACTGATCTTGGGTTTTTGGCCTTAAAATTTTGGTAATTGATCAAGCTATCGATTAGAAATGGAAAACTTAGCATATTGGAATTATTTATTATTATTGTTAGAAGGTACTCAAATAAGAAAAATATATGAAATTCGTTAAAAATTGCAAGAAGTTTGAACTTTCATCAGCAGCAACTCAGTTATTTTTCATTCGATCGAGACGAATTGGATACCGCGTTACTAATTTAACCGAGTAATTTAATCACCTTTCTGGCGAAACATCGCCCATTTCGAACGTGCTTGTCATTCACAATGGATACTGATTTGACTAAAATCATCCATCGAAAACAGACAAATGTATGTGAATGGCCCAAATAATAAAAAAAAACCAAGTATAAATTTAACTTCGGTGGAACCGAATCTTTAAAATACCTTCAAACGAAGTATCAACTTAGCAGGTGTAAAAAAAAAAGTATGTGTTAAAACTAACAACCTAATGTATGCTTGTTGGGGCCTATTCCTAAAAGTGGGCGTGACACGTTCCTTTCTTATTATGTGAAGCGTTCGTCCGTACGAAGCCACCCTGCCAAACGTCACGTTGGTTTTGCCTGAAATAAAAAAGTTTTTTTTTTATGAAAACTCCCAAAAGTGGATTTGTACGGCGATTGTCCCTAAAAAAAGGATGAATCAAACCTCGTCATCCATAAGAAGCCACTGTATCAAGTTTTAAGTTGATATTGACTGTAATAAGAAAATTGTTCATACTAAATCCCAAAATTGAGAGACCAGCTTGTATGAGGGCTACCCCTAAATTTGGGCGGGACACGTTCCTTGGTTTTTATATGCAGCGTCCATCCATAATAAACCGTCATGTCAAATTTCAAGTCGTTACTGACTGCCATTAAAATGTTTTCCATGCAAAGAGGAACCATTAATATATACTATGTGAAGAGTACTTTCATAAGAAGAGCCATATAAATTTTTTAGGTCACATTGATCGCAATATTCAGACGGATATAGCTAAATCGACTCTTCTCGTTGAGCTAATTCAGATTACGGACGTAATCTGAACCGTGGGTCGTTTTGCACAGCGTATAATCAAAACTTTCATAATGCGTCACGTTTGAGACTGCCGCGGTACCCACATGCCCCAAAATCGTATTGTATTGATACACTAATGGCATAAAATTATCTTTCTAATAGACCCAATTTTCAGTTTGAAATTATGTAATCGCAGTAACAAAATTTATGTTGATATTGACAGCAATAAAAATGTTTCCCTTACAAAACCAGACAAGTGGGCGATGGTTTCACATGACTGCTACTCCAAAAAATTGAACATTGCAGCATATCAACACGAATACTCCGTAAACTTGTAACGAAAATCTTAAAAACCAGCTCTCATCCAGATATTCTACAAATGCTTTCAACATAAGTAGTTAAATGAACTCACTATAACAGTCATTATTCTTTACAAGTCTATTAGGCAGTTTTCAACACTCCTATAAGAACAAAGTTCTTCAACGTCCTATTTGAACTTGGTATCCCAGCAAAGATCGTTCGCCTTTGCATGATGACGGTATCACACACACAAAACGTCGTCAGAGTAGAAAATAACCTCTTCGAACCCTTTGATACCATGAGTTTCAGAGAAAGTAAGTGAGTATGAACAATTTCAACGTCAATGTTATAGAAAACTTTGTCTACCTGGGAACAGAGATAACCAGCAACATCAACGTCAGCCCCGAATGCAGTCAATCACCGCACGATACAATTCATTTGTTTAATTGCCGGTCCCATCCGACTCAATTGAGTCCTTTAGACCTCTGGTTACGACCAGTATATGTTGCTTCTTTCCTGGACCGTGATACCTAGGGACATTTCCGTCTGTCTGTTTTTCACTCGCATTCAAAAAAAAAAAAATCGCTTTGCACAATATCTATTCATAAAATAATAAAATAAATTGTATATATTTATTTTCTGGTGCAGCCCAAACCCAGCTGTTACTCTGGAGATCAGACGAAGAATCACGCTAGCAAACCGCTGCTACTTTTGGCTCAACAAGCAAATTAGAGTCTACAAAACGCTGATGATCCCAGTCCTGCTGTATGGCGCAGAAGCATTGATCCTCACAATATCGAATACAGCGTCTTAAGGAGTTTTCGAGAGTCAGATTCTTCGTAGGATTTTTCTCCCTCTTAGAGTTGACATCGAATTTAGGATAATAATACCCATGTATATGAATAATATGTAATAATAATGTGAACCACAAGCTAAAACTATATGATGAGGTTGACATAGTCCAGCGCATAAAATTACTGGGCTCGTCATCTCATCCGGATGAACTCTGAAGCTCTAGCACTAAAGTTTTACGACGGAAACCTGAACTTAATTAGTGGACGACGACAGATAGGACGTTCGAGTTTACGATGGTATGACCAGGTCTATGACGACCTCAAAAATCTTCGTATTTCCAGCGACTGGAGTCGGCGCGCACAAAATTATGCCGAATGGTGAGTTTTCAAACATGCGGCCAAGATCGATGTACGGTTGTAGTGTTACTGAAGTACATATGTATGTAAGTAAGTAAGTAAGATACTAGTGTATCTTTATTTATGTAATTGTGGATGACATTAATAAAATATTAGTATTTTAATTCTAAAGCATACTCGCGAAAATTATACTGATTTGTTTACATGTTTCTTCATTCAATCGTACATTTTTATCGTACAATGCAAAGACGGACGAACGCGAGTCGAACACAATAATCCTATCGCGTGACTTTTCAAACAATTTCTCAATGCAAGAGCTTTCGTGTGTGCCGTGTTGAAAAATGAACAGCACAAAATGCATGCAAATGAAATTTCGAATTTCGTTGGTTCCGCACTTAAAAACTAAAAACGATGTAAAGACTCCTTGAATTTAAATTTAGCGCTAAGAAAGTGACATTTAATATCACAAAATAAGATTATCAAGGTGGCAACGATAACAGAATATAACGAAATTGAGAGAAATTCATGAAAGTTTTCATGAATTTACATTTAATGAAATAGCGTTTATACCCATAAAAATGCACACTACGTGTGAAGAGAATAAAAAGGATATTGTGGTTTCTTATGAATGGACACTTCACATATACATCAACTGGTATAAACCTCCCCCATTTTGGGGTAGACCCCATACAAAGTACCAGCCCACTATTGCCTTTCTGTAAAAAAAATATTATTTAATTGCATTCAATATCAATTTAAAATTTTGTTCTGGTGGCTTCTTATGGACGGATACTTCACATATATATATATATATATATATATATATATATATATATATATATATCATCATCATCATCATCATCATCATCATCATCATCATCATCATCATCATCATCATCATCATCATCATCATCATCATCATCATCATCATCATCATCATCATCATCATCATATATATATATATATATATATATATATATATATATATATATATATATATATATATATATATATATATATATATATATATATATGATGATGATGATGAGAGAGAGAGATGATGATGATGATGATGATGATGATGATGATGATGAGAGAGTAGTAGTAGTAGTAGAGAGAGAGAGAGAGAGAGAGAGAGAGAGAGAGAGAGAGAGAGAGAGAGAGAGAGAGAGAGAGAGAGAGAGAGAGAGAGAGAGAGAGAGAGAGAGAGAGAGAGAGAGAGATATATATATATATATATATATATATATATATATATATATATATATATATATATATATATATATATATATATATCAATGGAGGTAACCGTCCCACTTTTTGTGGTAGCGCCCCTATAAAACACCAGGCCTTTTTGTATGAACTTTATTATTGCAGTCAATATCCATTTAAAAATAGATTCCTATGGACGGACACTCACATATACATATATAAATAGGTGTGACCCCCTGTTTGGGGGTAGCAATCATACAAACGCACCACTCACTTTTGCCATTTTGTATGAAAAAATTCTCGTTGCAGACATCTACTTGAAAATTGATTTCGTCCACTTTTATGGGTAGCCCAAAATTATCAAACTTTTTTTATACCATTCACACGTAGTGTGAAGTGGTATTATCAGTTTGTCTGAAAGTTTGTAACGCATTAAAGGAGCCATCGTAGACCCCATAAAGTATACATATGCTTGATCAGCTCGACGAGACGAATCGATCTAGCCATGTCCGTCTGTCTGTCTGCCTGTCCGTCTCTATGTTGTTACGCATTTTTGGGGACTAATTTTTATGATATCCAGTTGAAATTTTGCAAGTATATATTTCTTTTTATTCCAGTTTAATAGAGTGTCAAGCTTTACCGGCCACGCCCACTTTTTGGGGTAGCCCCCATACAAACTCACCGCCCACTTTTGACTTTTTGTATGAAAAACATTTTTATTGTAGTCAATATCAACTTACTAATTGATATAATAACTTAAAGTAGACGGATGCTTGACATATACATTAATGGGTGGGACCCGCCAATTATTTGGGCTAGCTCCCATACAAACCCACTGCCCACTTTTGACTTTTTGTAAGAAAACTTCTTTATTAAAGTCAATATTAGGTTGAAATACAATGTGCTGCTTTTTTATGGTTAGCCGCTCTACATACATAGACTAACGGTTGTGGCTCGCCCACTTTTTAGGGTAGCCCCCATACAAACCTATTGCCCACTTCTGGCTTTTTGTATGAAAACTTCTTTATTAAAGTCAATATTGGGTTGAAATGCGACATGGTGCCATTTTATAGACAGCCGCTTAACATATATAGACTAAGGGGCGTGGCCCGCCCACTTTTTGAGGTAACCCCCATACAAACCCATCGTTCAATTTTGTGTTTTTTATGAAAAAATTCTTCATTTAAATCAATATTAGCTTAAAATTTGATTTTGTGGATTTTAGTGGACAACCGCTTCATATATTTACATATGAAGCAATTGTCGAGTCCACTTTTTGAGGTAGTCGCATATAAACCCACAGCTTTTATGCATTTGTATGGAAAACGTCAATATCAACTTGAAATTCGATATGGCGGCATCTTACACATCAACTACATCGCTTCATACACATCTACTAGTGGGCGTATACCGCCCACTTTTTAGAGTAGCCCCAATTTAAACCCCCACCTTTATAATTTACAATACTATTTCATATTTCGTGTGAAAGGTATTAGAGCTTCGGTTCAATCGAAGTTAACGTTTTTTCTTGTTTTTTTTTTTTTTTTTTTTTGAAAGCAGCTAACTTCACCATCTATTACTTCGTGTGAATGGTATAGAAACTTCGGTACCACCGAAGTTAAAGTTTTATTGTCTAGTTTTTAAAATGTTTTTTATTAAAAAAAAAAAAAAAAACTATTTTCTTTTTATTTGTGTTTTAAAATTTCAAAGTCTGCATAGGGTTACATTAGCAAGGTTGCAGGGTATTTCGTAGTTGTGAATACACTACTGCTTCATTCTTACTTATTTCAGACTAAATTTACATATAGTCGTAAAGAACTTGGAAACTTTATTAAGGCTTTTATAGGTTTTTTCTTTATTAGTCTTTACTATAAAGTGTTACCGCGCGTCGGTTGCCAGTTGACACATTTCGATTTCGCTGTGCCGTTTTCGTGTTCTGTGCAACAAATAAATATAATTGCCGTTTGCCGTTTGAAAAAGATGCATATATGCCTATTAAATACTTTTGTGAGTCCCATAAACTCTCAAACGCTGTGCAATACATGCATACAAAAATATTAGTAACATTAATATTTGTAGCGGATATCGATGTAGGCAAATTAGTTCATATATGGATAGATATAGGGCGTAGCATCGTTAGCGCTGCGCTCCTGTTGCTGTAGCAATCTTTGCCACAAGCTGTACTTCAGGCGCCGTTTCTGTGGTTTGCCTCCACGTTGCAGTTGACTGTAGGATGGTGGTTTTTGACGGCGTGAGGGTGCAATCCACTGCAACAAGCAAAAACAAGAAAGAAAGAAAAACGTTAACTTCAGTCGATCCGAAGTTTTAATGCCCTCTACACGAAATTACAAATCACATACATAGCAGTTGTATAATTTATAAAAAAAAAAATATTTTGAAACTTAAAAAAACTAAAAGTGGGTTGCGCGTTTGTATGTGGCTACCGTTAAAAGTGGGCGCGACATGTCATTTGTCATATATGAACGATCCATCCACTGCAATAAATAAATGTTTTATAACAAACTAAAAATGGGTGGTGGGTTTGTAAGGGTCTATCCCTAAAAGTGGGTGCGGCATATTCTTGAAATAAACGTCCCCAAGAAGCCATCATATAATATTTTGAGTTGATATTTACTGTAATAAATAATTTTTTAAAAAAAAAAACCGAAATGTGGGCGGATGGTTTGTATGGTTGCTACCGCCTGAAGTGTGCGGGGCAAGGTCATTGATATATACAAGAAGAAACCATTCATAACAAGCCACAATGTCAAATTTTAAGTTGATATTAACTACAATAGGTAAGATTTTCATACAAAAAAACCAAAACTGGACAGTATGTTTCTGTAGGGGCTATCCCTAAACATTGGTGTGGCATGTTGATATGAATACTCTATGGGGATACAACCGAACCGAACCGAACCTAAAGATTCGCGGTTTCAGCAAAATATCTAAAAAATTTATCCAAAAACCAGAAATAAAAAACGTTAACTTTGGTAGAACTTAAAATGGTTAGCTCATAGCAATGTAAGGCTTACATCCATTAGAGGCTATAATATCGAGTTTCAAGTTAATATTAACTTTTATGAAAAGATTCGAATAGTGGAAGTATGGTTTGTATGGGAGATACCATCAAAAGTATGGTACTTGTGATACATGTTCAACGTAGGAACATAGGAAGTCTCCATACCAGATTTGAGATCGATATCTTAAATTTAATTTAACGACTAGTTTTGGCTCATACGCATAGGAGACAGATCGTCGAACTTGGCTAGTTTGATTCTTCTTGCCGAGCTGATCACGAATATATATATATATATACTTTATGGGGTCTATGATGTCTCGTTTTATACGTTACATACTATGTGACAAACTGATGATACCATTTCACACTATGTGTGTGAATGGTATAAAAATCTATACTGGGGTCACTGAAAATTACTAAAAATCTGCTTTACCTTCTGTTGTTCATGCTTTTGACGGCGTAGTTGACTCATGGTGCGACTTGCACAATACGGACGCACAGTAATATAGTAGACAATCTCAATAATAGAGAAAATGCTGAAGCCCATAAAGAGACCGAGCAGGCCGCCGGTGTTTGCTAAATAAATTGTACTTCAATGTATGTTAATGTCATTATTGGTATTTTGTAAAACTCACAAAGAAACTCAGTAAATCCAAACATCTCCGATTTCGTAGTACTTCGAAATATATTCGACAGATAATAGAAATTTAATATTGACAGATCCTGTAATTTGCGGCTGGCATTAAAAATATATTCCGGATATTCAACAACGCTCAGAAAGTTGCCATACACAATGGTCGATGATGTTAGTGCTGAGCGATAGGTTAACTCAAAGCAGCCCGGCCAACAGCTATCGCACGACAAATTACGATTCGATGACGCCTCGATTTCGGTTTGCACCTGATTTGTGCAAATATTATCATTAGGGCCGCAGACACGTGCCTGTGGATTAATGCGCGGCAGATAATACAACACGCAACTGCACTCACGCATTAATATCTTTGCCTCGCACTCCAGCTCGCAATTCTTACGCGAGTATGTTCGATAATAAACTAAATCACCCTCGTCCGAGAAAAGGCAGCGACGTACCGATTTTTTTATATATCGAATACTAGGCACAGCGTCCTCGTAGATGGGTTCGATGGGTATACGCGCTTCACGGCCCGCAGTAACAAGGAACCCGTAGTTGCTGACTTTCGGTAGCTCGGCGGGATTGTGTACGAGAACCTTAAATCCGACACTCATCGATTTGGTGCAATAGTATTCAGCAGTGGAGGCATTGAGCACAACGCTGAGACCCATGCGACTACCAGTGCCACCGGATGCGCGAGGATAGAAATACTCAGGTAAATCTTTGCTGTAACCTTTCTCTGGTGTCCAGTCGATTGGTTTAAAATGTGTATCCACCAGTGGCGAGAGGCGCACATCGTCGCTGTAATATGACAGCAAATAAATTAATTATTAGATTCTAACATATGGTGCGCAAAGCATCCAGTAGACATTTACGTATAGTTACGAAACAGATAAATGGGATCGAGCGCATTAAATGTGCAGCAAAGTCCATCATCCGTTAACACTGAATTGAATATGAGCGAACAGTTTTCCTGGCGCGCTCCGAAGCTGCAGTAAAGCAGCATTTCATCGCACGGCTGTGCAACCTGTGAAAATACGATTAAATCGGCACATTAATATACACACATATGTATGCATACATGATTGCTCACCTCAACTAGTATAGCCTTAAAGTACTTCCAAGTGCCTGTGTACGATATGGTCAAATCGCCACCCTGATCACATAAACTCATGAGCAACGAGTAATTGGTGCTCGAGCGTGAAATGAGCTGCACGCGGCTCTTTAGCGCCTGATTCAAATTACATATGGTTATTGCCGGAAAAGGTACATTGTTTGTTAGCTTTTGCTTTGCGCTGGTCGAGATGATTATGGGCGAGGCGGACCACTTAACGTAGATGTTAGATATAAAGAAACCCGATAATATAACGACAAATATAAAAGACAGCCCAAAAAATATGCTACAAGTTGAAATATGAGATGCGTATAATAGAACGCCTAACTATTCAAATTCTCACCGCTCAGGCAGCGTAATCTTATCTTCGGCAATATATTTCAGACCATGGAGCGTAGTGTTCTGCAGATAATACTTGATGCTTTTCTTTGCTGCCTCCTTTGTGCAGAGATAGTCATCCTCATCGCTGCTTATATAGTCAGAGACGTTGGGTTTGTGCGCTGCCAAAGAACAAGTCATTTGCATTAAATGTACGAGTATTACTCTAAATTTAAGTGACTTATTCTTTGACAGCTCACAAAACCCACTGAATTAAATAAAAATAAAAAAACAAAACAGAAAAAAAAAGAATGCCTCTACTTACACAGTTTTGATGACTTGGTCTTCTTCGATAACAGATTTGGCTCCGCATAGATCTTCATTGCTGTCGTCTGTGTTGAAATTTGTTAAAAATGTACGTTTGAAGTTTATTTAAATACTTCAATGTGCTTCAACATGCGCAAATCACTGCTTCAACTGACTTTTCATTTTCATTTTGAACTTTATTCGATGCTCATCAATTTAATCATATTGACTGCGTGCAAACAGCAAAAGGACATATTTGAGTTAGTTGCTGACTCTATTGACTTATTTGAAGAACGGCTGCATTACGAAAATTGCAACGAAGTTCACATTTGTATATTCGCTCAATGAATAAGCAGAAAACAATGATGGGTATAGTAGAATAAATAAAAAAAAAATCATTCCATATACGTATGTACGTACATATGTTTACAAACATTGCGGACGGAAATGACGTATGCATATCAATGCATAAACAATTAAAATGAAATAACAAATACGTTTGTCTGCAAATATATAGATACATACACACATACTATGTACATCCACCTATACGTATGCGAGTATATATCGTATTAAAAATGTATCTAAACAAAACGGAAAATATAAATATTTAGAAGAATAAGTAGAAACCCCATTAAAAATGTGCAAAAATTCATATTTCATTTCTACATTTGTTTCACGCTCCAGTTTTAATTGTTGCCAATAATTTCTTACAGTTTAATTTATGCGTTTCTTTTTAATTACTTTAGTTTGGTAGAATATTTACTAAAGTTGTAATTTCCAATTAATCGCCGTTTATTATATTTTGGAATTCATGCGGCGCATTAATTGGAACAAAGCTGTATCATTATAAACTAAAATTCTATTTTCAAGTCAAAATTCATTCATTTTCTAGCTATATACAATTATTATATATACAATGTGTAAGTAAAATAATAAGTAAATTATGTTTTATGTATATATATATATATATATATATATATATATATATATATATATATATATATATATATATATATATATATATATATATATATATATATATATATATATATATATATATATATATATATAATATACAAAAATAAAAAAATTCTTAGCTTTGGTGGTACCAAAGATGAAATATTCTTCACACATGTATCGAAAATACTCCGATCTCATCTATTAAAATTATGCGTCATTCTCCTCTGTTCTGATTTTCAAATCCAAATAAATTGTTCGGATTCGGTTTTGTTAAAATGATCTTGTGAATATGAATTCCATAGTATCAATTCTAGTATGAATTCCATAGTAACTCCACTGAAAATGAAAATTAAACCATATTATTAACGAAACCGAATCCAAACAATTTATTCAAATTCGAAAACCGGAGCACTGGGATTTGTATAATAAATATAATCTCAAAATAATTAAATTTTCAAAATGTTGCTTAATTTACAAAAACAATGTTCCATATAATAAAATAGTTTGGAACAGGTTTTGGTATGGGAGCTACACTCTTTTTTTGTAGCAGCGGCACACGGTCATTTCAGTGTATGTGTTGCTCTTGATTACTATGCCAACATACCAAGGGGCAAGCCGATATCTCACTAATTGAAGGACTAATTTGCAATGTTACAGATGTGATACACAGACGGACCTGGCTAGATGACTCTGTTGGTCGAATAAAAACATATATTTTATGAAGTCCCTAATGCTGTTTTACGCGCCGAATTATGTGTGAGGACTAAAAATTATAACGAAATTCATGTTAGCAGCATGTTTATGTTTACGTTGAAAAGTAATAATATTAATTGTTAGAATTAACGAGTTCAATTATTGTTGAACTGAAAAAAGTCCACATTGAGATCAAGCATTGTGGAGTTGGTTGTCTCCTTCATGTTCACCGCTTCGACAGCGTTGTCACTAACGTGTACATAGTGCGGCAATAGCGCGGCTACACTCACATCCACATCATTTACACTTACTGAAGTGCCGTCATCAACGCTAACACCGGCACTGACATCACCGACGCCAGCGCAGTTCCCTCTGACAACATCAACAATATCAGTGCCATTATGTGCATTGATATTCGATACAACAGATGCGTTATTGTCAACGCCACTGCTGTTCACTCCAGTTGTTACGCGAACACCAGCACTGTTCAAGCAAACACCATTGTTGACCACCACAGGCGGTTGCAACAGATTAACCGCACCCAGTTTGCCAATGCCATCGTCCTGCATGAAATCGCCTACAGTGCGCAGCAAACTCTCCTCAGATGGCGGCAGCAGCTTGCCGCCTGCAGAAAGATTAAGTTTCTGTGCTGCTTCGTCGGTGAGTGTATCATCAAGCGACATGCTCAGAGCCGTGGTGTAATCGACCAGGTTGCGTGGCGGAATTACAGGCAGCGTCTGTACGGGCTCGTATAGCATGGCCACATCTGCCTCCGTTGATTCGATAGCGGACATATCGAGCGCATACTGGCCCTCTGGTATGCTCAATACTTTTGCCATGCGCGCATTTACAAAGTGCAAACCGGATGTGTTGCGTATGAGGCGCGTACTGCGCAACTGCAGCTGCTCAATGAAATCGTTTAGTTCATTAAGAAAGAAATCAGCGCGTTGATCCTCATTAAGATGTGCATTACGCTGCAATTTGGCACTGAGAAAGTTGAAAAGTGATGTGTTATACTGTGAGTGAATATCAGTATCGCTTGAGTGTGATTGCTGCTGTTGCTGATTGTTAATGCGTTTCATATGCTCTGGGAATTTGACAAAGTGGCGCTCCAAACGTCGTCCGAGGAAGACTTTGTGGCATGTGGGACAAATAGAATTCGGCGGTACAAAACGTACAGGCTTTGTTACCGCTGAGCCATTCTCACTGATGGGATTGATTAAATTTAAATTAGCGGTGGTATTAATAGGTTCTCGCTGAGCTGTAGTTGTCGTTGTCATCGTCGAGACATTCGGCATACGACTGTTTCTTGGGCGATAGTCTTTATCTCTCAATTCGGCAACAAAGGCGTTAAACATTTCACTTATATCCGTAGATCCATTTATTTCTGCTGCATCATTGGCAGTTATGCCATTGTCATTCCGTTTTGAGCTACACTTATTTGTATAAGGCAACATGGGATTAATATAACGCACTACTCGTCCAAATCGTGTGCGCAGTTGATTTTGACCCTGCGATGGTTCTGCTTCAGGTGTATCATTAGATTTCGGTTCGCCTTTGACATTTTGGGAACTACCAATTTTCTGCTTAGCATTAGGCATTTTGAGTATTTTGGTCGGCTTGTCCCCTACTAGCTGCGGTGCGGCCGTTGTCTGACGTTTGCGTGGTCTTCCCATCTTGGCTTTCGTCATGGTGACTTCGCTATGTAGCTGCGTCGGTTTCATGCCCATCAAAATCGGATCTGTCAGGCGATATATTGTCTTTTGGTATGTGTGGGCATCAGTGCGTACGATTTCGTTATGCTTTCTGTTGAATAAATTTATGAAAATAAGATTATGCATTGTTTTATATTAAATCATTTATGTTGGGAATATGAAAATTTAATTGAGGAGGTTGTTGTGGTTTAGCGTGGGAAACCTGATCAAGCAAAATAATAACAAAATTAATAATAAATTAAACAAGTCTAATCTTATCTATGAAACTTATACAGCGTTTGAAAACATCTAACATTTTACAATTACGCTTAAACCAAAGAAAATTCAACAGTTGTAGTCAAGGCAGAAAATGATCACTGAGAAACTGCGAAGCACTACGGTAGTGTGTGTTTCGATGGACTGAAACTTACGCCAAAATCGCAAGTTGAAGCAGCAGCATGATTTCCGCTTGCGAAAATGTCCCACTTGCAATCGACTGTTACTATATACGGCGCTCGAAGTGTTCCCAACTTCACGCTGCTGTAGCGTTCTTTGGCTAAACCACTTTTAATCATTCTTCCGAATTTAACGTGTTTAAAAAAACAAAAATAAAATAAAAAATCGTGGTATACTTTATAGGGTCTTCCAAGGCTGTTTCTGTCTACTATATACATTTGCACAAGCTTAATATACTCCTTTACCTTATGGGTACAAGGTAACAAAACCTCTAGAGTTGACAAGCAAGAAAACAGACAGAAGCACCACATAAAGTATATTCGATGCTGAAAGCTGAGTCGATCTAGCCATGCTTTGCCGTATTTTTGAACAGTGACAACAAACTTGGACTTTTCGATTTTTCGGATATGTACGCAGGTGAAGTTCACACAAAATTTTGGATGCCATGGCCACAATACAGCTTAAAATTTACTTTTTTTTCACGGTAAACCAGCAGAAGCACTTTTTTCCCCGTTTTTATACTATTTCCACATACTGTGAAATGGTATTATCAGTTTGTCTGAAAGTTTGTAAGGCATTGTAAACCACATAATATATATATATATATATATATATATATATATATATATATATATATATATATATATATATATATATATATATATATATATATATATATATATATATATATATATATATATATATATATATATATATATATATATATATATATATATATATATTTTTCTTGATCAGCTCGACGAGACGACTCGATCTTGCTATGTACGTTTGGATGTGTTTGCGCATTTTTTATGGTATCCAGTTGTAAATTGGCACCAAGAGTAAGGCACACTTGTTGTAGTCAAATAGAGTATTAAAATTTAACTGCCAAAGCCCACTTTTTTGGGTAGACCCCATACAAACCCCAGCTTACTTTTAAATTTTTGTATGAAAAACTTTTTGGTTGTTGTCAACATCAATATCATTCAACTTAATATTTGATACGGTAGCTTTTAATGGACGGACGCTTCACATATACATCGATGGGTGTGACCCACCCACTTTTTGGGGTATCCCCATACAAACCCACCGCAAGCTTTTGTGTTTTTGTATGAGAAACTTCTTTATGAAAGTCAATATTAGGTTGAAATGTGATGTGGCTAAAATGTGTTAGTGGCTGCTTCACATACACTTCCCACTTTTATGCACGAAAAACTTCTTTAGTTAAGTCAATATCAACTTGAAATTCGATATGGTGCATTCATATGGATGGTCGCTTCACACACATATACTAGTGGGCGTCACCGCCTACTTTTTGGGGTAGCCCCTATACAAAACCCACCACTCCACGTTTATGTTTTACAATACGATTTATAAGTTCGTGTGAATGGTATTAGAGCTAAAGTTCAAACGAACTTAACGTTTTTTCTTGTTTCTTGTTTTTTTAAACCATTCACACATACGGAGGTGTCACAGAAATATCTAGACAAAAATCCGTCTGGTGATTTGAATTTCTCTAAAAAATTCTCTCCGAGATCTCATAGAAAACAGTTTTCAGTGTACAGACGAGTTTTGTGCTACGCAGAGTTGTGTGGCAACGCTGTCATTCGTTGTTGTTGCGTAAACCGACCTGGTCAGCTTTCAACAAATAAATACATATACATTATAAAATATTAAATAATAAAATGTGCTAAATGTTTAAATCCTGCGACACAGTTACGAAGAAAATACATTAAAGTAGCATATAAACAAAGTTTTACCTTATGATTTGATGAGTTTACATGTGCAATCAACAATTTCACCCAGCAAAAGGATGGTTATTTCAAACGGTCTAAAAGAGACTTCTGTGACAGCTACGAAATTGATTTAGATCGGAATTGGGGTGAAAGAGATTTCTGTGACACCTCCGAAATGGTATTATCAGTTTTTTTGAAAGTTTATAACGCATTACAGTAGACATCGTAGACCTCATAAAGTATATACATTCTTGATCAGTCGAGCTAGCTATGTCCGTATGAGTGTTGCGAATTTTTTTTAGGTATACATTTTTATGGTATTCAGTTTTTGGGTTACGCCACGCCCACTTTTGGGAGTAGCCTCAATAAAAACTCATGCCTACTATTAACTTTTTGTATAAAAAACATTTACTTGTAGTCAGTATTTTATTAATTAATATGGCAGCTTCGATCTTTGCAAATGGAAGTAGAGATGTGAACGTCGACACCAGAATCAAATTGGAAAAACTAAAGCCACCTTCGGCGTGCTGGGTCCGTGGTGGAAAAACAATACTAGCACCCACTCTAAGCTAAGAATCAACAAAGCATGTGTAGAATTCGTACTCTGTAATATTTCACAACTACGAATAATAAAAGTATTCTGGCCAAATACACTTACAAATGTACAATTGCTGCGAAGTTCTAATACCGAGTCGATTGTCATGGACGTCCTTAGGCGTAGACGGCTGTGGAGTGGGCGCCCTCTGAGAATTGACGAGGACACAAATATTACAAGCTCTGTTATGAAACCCATTTCAAAAAGAGGTCTGCGAATTGAGAACATTTTAAATAATGCAAGACAAATGCTAACTTCGGTGGAACCGAAGCATTAATACTCTTCAGACTGGTTTTTTTCTGACGCTTGATTTTTCGTAAGTTTTAAAATTATGCTTAGATTTAACAATTGTCAATATTAAAAAAAATATATATATATATATGTATTTGGCATCCATTTCGTCTTTTTAGCGGATGTGGACGGAATGTTTATAACTTTGTTGTGCATCAAATATCGTATTTAGAAGCACAATTGGTAATTTAATTAAAAATCAAAAAAAAAAAAATTTAATGCGGCGGGATTGAACTCACGTTCTCTGGCACGTTAGCCAGCATGCTATAAAGTTGATCTAACGAAGCCTTAGATCGTTACAATTTATACAATATCAGCTATTGGATTCATCATTCGTGCATATATAGTGAATATATTTTAAAAAGAAGTACGTATGGAGTAGTCGTGCTTTCACGACTACGAAAGGCGCTGCACTTTTGCTAATGTAAACCTACGCATATAAATTGAAATAAATAATAAGAAAATATTTTAACTTCGGTTGAATCGTTCACACGAAATTTCAAGTTGTGTACTTATATAAGTATAAAGGAAAACAATTGTAAAAGCTAACCTAAACGGGCTACCTCCAAATGTGGGCGTGACACGCCACTTTATAATTATAAGAAGCAACCATAGCAAATAAAAAATTAATTTTGACTGTAAAAAATATTTAATGCAAAAGCACAAAAATGGGAGAGGGGATATATCCCTTAAAAATGTATACATAGGTGTATTTATACATATAAATATACTTATATGTGAAGCGTACGTCCATAAGAGGCAACCACATCAAATTTAAAGTTGATATTAGGAGTAGTAAATAATTATTAATACAAAAAACCAAAAAATTGGTGGTGGGTACAAACCCATAAAAAAGTGGGCAGGAACCTACCTTGATAGTCATGTGAAGCATTCGTTTAGAAGAAGCCACCATGTCCATTTTTAAATTAATATTGACTTTAACAAAAACTGTTCATACAAAAAGTCAAAAGTAGGCGGGTGGTTTGTATATGTCAATATATTTATTTGACTGGAATAAAAATAAGTCAAAATGCCAGGTCACAGATGGAAATTTTAAATATTGATCCCTAAAAAAATCGCAACAACTACCAGATTGATTGATCGAATTTAAACACTTTATGGGGTCTATGAAGTCTCCTTTACAAACTCTCCGACCATTTTTGTGTTTTTGTACAAAAAACTTCTACATTGAAGTCAATATTTGCTCTGAAATTCGATGTGGTGGCTTTTTATGGATAACCACTTCATATACATGTACTAATGGGCGGTTCATTCGGTCAAGTTCATTTTGACTGAAATGATAGTTTTTCATATAAAATTTAAAAATTAGGTGGTGGGTTTGTATATGAAGATTCCCTTTAAAATGGACAAATCACATCTATTTCTCTATATGTGAGGCGTTTGTCCGTAAGAAGCTACTATATAAAATTTTAGGTTGATATTTACTGTAATAAGAAAGTTTTCATACAAAATTCCAAAATTGGGCGATAAATTTCTAGGGGGGGCTACGCCTAAAAGTGGACGTGACACATCCCTTAATATTTATGTGAACCACCTGTCAGTCAAATTGTACATAGATATAGACTGCAATAAAAACATTTTCCATGCAAAAGGCCAAAAGTGGGCGGTTTGTTTGTATGGGGACTACATCTAAAAGTGGGGGATCACACCCATTGATATATATGTATATAAGAGTTACCATGCCAAAATTAAAGGTTATATTGACAGCAATAAAACAAATTTTCCTACTTATAGTCGAAATTGGGGGATGGTATGTATGAGGGCTATCCTACAAATGGGCTTAAAAAGTCAATTTTGTACTCTATAAAACTGCAACACAAAGAAGTCTATATGCCAACATACAACCGGACATCTTGAAAAGTGGAGCCAAAAAAATTAGCGTCATCCAGACAGAAATACGGACATAACTAAATCGACTTTATAAAAAAAAAAACACTAAATCATCTGCAGTCTGCAAACAGATTTTTGCATTTATGCGTTTCGATACAATAGCGAAGTTCAAAGATAAAAATCTCATCGAGCTCCTTTAATCAAGAATATATATACTTCACGGGATCTACGGTGCCTCCTTTAATGTGTTACAAACTGATAATACCATTTCGCACTATGTGTGAATGGTATCAAAAATTGTTACAAGAAATGTACAACAATCAGATACACGGACATTGCTAGGCATTGCTTTACTAAGTTTCAGACAGACAATGCTATTTTAAAATTACAAACGTACATACATATATGAAAATGGGTAAACTTTGAGGCCTCTAAAAATTCCAGGCACATCATTGATACCCAGCCTCCTACATAATATACAATTTTGCTATACGCCATAATTTATGAATGTTCAATAGTTAAGGCATTTTGGTTACCTGTCAATAACAATGTGATCATCGCCTGATAGCTGCCATATGTTGCATGCTAGTTTAGCTAACGAATCATGATTGTTTTCAATCTGCTCTGCAGTCTGTGTTCCATGCTCCGCAGTATTCTTTGACTCAATATCAGTGACAAGGGACAGAGAGAACGCTGCTGGCTGCAGCGCATCTGTGGAAGTTGTTGTTTGGCACATGTTTTCATTACTGAAATTGGCCTGAAGGCTTGAGCCATTGAACAGCGCAGGATCTAAATCTGCTGCAAGAGTGACCGTTGAACGACGATAAATGCCAGAGATTGTCGAGACCGGAGGCAGTGCAGCATTATTATCAGATACATGACTATTATCAGAGACAGGCATAGACTGCGCCACGTGCGGATTGTTGTCAAAATCTGCATGGGCATAACTGTTATTTTCTCCATTGTTGTTGTAGCCAATTATGCTGCCGTTCGACAGTTGCAGCACATCAAGTTGCTTATTAAAAATAAACATAATTAAATTTAAATTAATAATCAAATATAATTGAAGTTCATGTACATGTATGTATGTATCACCTACCTCATGGCTTGGCAGCAAATTATGTACTGTTAAATCGAGATATGCTTCCGATGGTAATGCAATATTAATACCACAGCCGTTCCCGTTCTCGACCCCTTCACCATTGCTAACGACACTGTCATCTATGCCAATAATCGAGGTCAGTTCGCCGGCTGGTAAATCACAATATTTCTGTTGGCATTCGTAAATAGTATTATTATTGTGATTGATTTGTATTTCGCTGTTTATTTGAAAAGCGCAATTATCCGGACATTGCATTTTGTGTTGGTGTTCGTTTTATGTTTAAAGTTCAACAATTTCGTGCAGCTGCATCGTTTTACGTTTTGATTATCGCGTCTAAAATGCATCAAAGATAAAAACAACAAAAAATGCTCAAGTTGACTTGCTAAAAATGTTCTACGTCTTCTTCTTATTATGCACGAACTGAAATTGCAGCGAACAGCTGATAACATATTTTAAACACAGTGAATGCCAAAACGCCAGATGGCGCTGCACACAAATAAGAAGAAGAATAAAAGTTGACAGTTAACGGATTTTTGAGTTTGAAAAAGGTTTTTTCATTTAATTATTTAATTTGCCATTTACTACAAAATAATTTGTTCACAGTTTTCTCTCAAAGTATGAATAGTATTTTTATTCGGTTACGATTGAATTATGTAGGTATATATGCCCATATATATGGGGTATAACTTGTTGTATTATTTATTATTTTATTCAATACGATGTCAATACTCGATGAGCCTCTGATAGACATTATGAAAAATGTCGTCAGTTTAACATAATTAAAAAAAAAAAAAAAAAAACTGTAAAGGGGAGTTCTATTAAAGTTCGGCTCCTATAATTCACAATTAATTAATCAAACAACAAAACAACATTTTTGCACTCGCAAGAGAAAATATTAACATCGGTAGAACCGGAGATCCAATACTTTTCACATGACTTCTTTCAATTGATAAAAAAGAGTTCATGCGTTTAGTCTGAAGAATGATGTGCGTGATATAAAGTTAGCCAAGCTACTTCTTGAAAATGAACGAACTTCCGCAATAAAAGATGGTATAGGAAACACATTGGATAAGTTTAATTATTGACAGTCAATAAAAGTTTCTATCACAGAATTAACCAAGAACATTTTTTAACATTTATTTTTTAAAGCATTGCTTACTTGTAGTTCCCTGTAAATATGGCTCTACAAAATAATCATAATTTGAAATTAAAAATAAGTTAAATTTGTGTAAGAAATAAAATTGAGCGGGGCATTTGAGCAACAAGAATTATCCGGTTGCTCTGCTCCGAGCTCCGCTCCTTAAACTTAAACTTTGTGCTCCACTCCACTCCGAGTAAAAAAAAAAATATATATATTCGGCAAATAATAACATAAGTAATATTGATTTTCGTTACTAAGGCGACTAAATTTATATTTTGTAATGAAAATAATTATCTTTTTTTGTTGGAAAAAAGGCAATTCACTTGTGTCATCACTAATAAAGGAATGCAATTGCGCATATCTAAATAACAAAGCTGAACTGCTAAATAGGCAAAAAACACATTGCTCATGCACACACACAAATCATTATATACAATGTGTATATGTGTTGTAACGGGAATTAATAATGCGTATGTGTTGGTGATCGGTTGGTTTCTTGATTTTCTTTCTTACTCGTACAGTTTGATTCAGCATTTTGAAGTGACAAGTCATAATTAAAAGAATTGAAAATAAAAGAAGTGAAATATAAACTGAAATATATATATTTTTTTTATTTTTATTTTTTTATTATTAATTTACAATCTATCAGTAAGACAATAAGTAAATTAGTTGAAAGTTCAAAATATAACAGAAATAGCTGTACTCCAGTGAGAACAGCTATTATATTCAAAATTCTATAATTAAGAGTTTATTTACAATATATACAAAATTTAATCTCTAAAAGGTAAATCTAACACATGATTTCTTTTAAGTCTTCGAATTGTATCGCTATTATCTAGTAGGCCTATTGCCAAAGCATTTAAATGATCATGTAGTCTCTCAACATACCTTGTGCTTATTCTACGTATTTCATCTTTAATGTATGGAATATTTAAATCTTTGTGAATTTGGTCATTAGCCACAACAATAAGTCTAAGCGTTTTGGACTGATATCGTTGAAGAATTTCTATATTTGATTGGCTTGCAGTCCCCCATAATTGGATAGCACTGGCTTTAAAATAGCCTTGTAAAGCCGAACTTTGTTCTCCAAACTAAGCTGCGATTTTCTCCCAAGCAGCCAATAAATTTTTTTTTGTTTTTATGTTGAGTTTCTTTGTCTTGCCTTTAATATGACTTTTCCAAGTTACTCTCCGATTTATATCGAGTCCAAGATAATTTGCGGAGTTACTATGAGGAATTTGTGAATTATTTAAAAATACTGACGGACAATCTCCTCTTCTCAGAGCAAATGTGACATGTTTCGACTTCTCAGTATTAACCTTTATTTTAAACTGAAATATTGTTGTTTCTAATTAAATTGGATTGCTATTGGACTTGGATTATTTTGTTGTGTTTTTATGCAGTTCTGTTGCTGTTGTTGTTGCTGTTGCTGCGTCTTAAAGTTGCTGTTGGATTGGTGCACGGAGGCGCCTGTCTACATTGGTGCACGTTTTGTGTTCAATTTATTTCACGCTGTACTTTTTTGTGTTAACATTGGGCTAGTTGAATCATTCTCAATCATTTTCTATTAAATTAACTAAAAATTTACTTTGATTTTTGGCAGTTAATGCGATAAAATAATATATGTATATCATCATCGCCGTCATCAGATCGCTAAAAATTAATTTTAAGGCGGAAATTGCCTTTCAATACTAGACGTAGGCATTGAGGGCTCTATGTTTCAAGCCATTTGAATGTCTGCCGGAAATATTTTAATAGCATCAAAAACACTATTGCGTTTATAAGACTTGTTAAGGGCCAAATACACCTTCACACATTTGATCAATTGCAAGATGTGACGTAAAATCGACGGGTGTATTTGGCGATTTGAATGCTTGATCAAATCTGTGAAGAAAATTAAAAAGTTTTCATTGTCGTCAAATCGCTTTTTCTTTCTCGATGTGATTTTTATTTTTACGTTCTGAACAGACGTATGTGATTTGGGCGGGAAATTTAAAATCCAGATTTGATGAAATGGATTCGAAAGGTGTGGTGTGTAGGCACGCAACACATTACAACGTGAATGTGTGAATCGAGTATTTGGCCCTTTAATCTATAAATCAGTTAATTTGTACCATTTAAAAAGTACTATAGGTTAAATATCACACGATTTTATGATAACCATACAATTGTATGGTTAATAATTGATAGTCTACATACATTGAATGATTAGTGATTATACTAAAAACGAAAATTCCAACCCGCGCAATTCTAATACATAAAAAAAATAATCAAATACCGAACTTTTATCTATTTAAAAATTCCAATTTTTTGTTGGGCAGGAGCAGTTGAATATTTGAAAACGCTCCGTTCCGTGCTGCAGCAAAACTTGGCTGCTCCAATGCTCCGCACTCCACTCGGCTCCAGAAGCCTGAAATAAAGTGCTCCAACGCCCTTAAAATGTTGACTGTGGCATTTGGCAAGTCTACTTTGAGCAAAAATAAAATACTCATTGTATAAATGGTACGAGCTCTTCTTATAGGCCGAGAAGATGTTAGTGACGACCCACGCCGTTGACGCACCAGCACGTCAACAACCGATGAAAACGTTGAAAATGATTTTGGAGAATCGTCCAATCAATATTAGCAAAGTTGCTAAGGATTTCTGCATTTCGGGTGTCTCATGCCACGCAATTTTTTCTGATGTTTTCGGCATGAAACGTGTGCCAGCGAAGTTTGTTCCGAACTTGCTGATCATCGTTGGAGCTGTTGTATGACGTCAACGACGATTCAAGTTATTAAAACATTATTTAATGCATAAAATGTAAAGCTCAAGGTTAAAAGTGTGAGCCCTGCATGAATACGGCCATAATGGCACATTCACACAAAAATTTGAATGAAAATGAAAATTCTTCTAATGAATGTGAATTGAATGAATGCGTTTCCAAAGTTCACATTCATACTATTGTAATTCATTCGAAGCTTGTGAATTTTTGATGTTTGATGAATGCTTATGAAGTTGAATAGTATGAATGAATGAATGCGATAACTTCGAATGCTATGAATACGCTTCTGCTTCTACATTCTATATTTCGATTCCAAAAATGCATAAGAATATATATTGTCCACAATGTCCTTCCAAGGTTTGATCCTTTGACATATATTCACGACATGTCTTTGGGATTTAAATAATTCTGGAGGAAACTGCTACTAGTTGCTTAAAGATTTGTGTTGTGATATAGTTTTTTTTCGAAAGGATTGGCTATAAAAAAATCCAAGTTAATGTCAGATTGTATTTCAATCAGATACCTTAATAGTTTTATTCATAATTGGTTTTTATTGGCACACTAAGTTAGTCGAGAAATTATTCCAATATAAAGTACTCACAGTTGACTCTTCCTAAGTGAGTAATTCTAAACAAAATATCTACATCCCGCCTCATTTTAGAATGTCTCACTCTGGCTGGCTATTGGCTTCCTTTAGAACTTAGCTTCCTCTTTCCTTATGTATATATTTACTTTTCTTTCTCAGTCATTCTACCTGTCCCTAGCTAGCATCCGCTCATTCTTTTGGTTGCAGAAGGCCTTCGGCTGGATAAAGTCTTCGTGATGATATCGTAAGCGACCGACAACTGAATTTATTCAAACCTACAACGCATTCGAATGAATGAATAAATGAATGGTTCGGTTAACCATGCATTCATAGTAAAATGAATTGACATTTCATTCATTCATTTAAAGTGAATGCTAGTAAATTTGAATTTATTCTGCTATGAATGAAATGAATGTGGATTGTTTAGAATGTGTTGCATTCATGAATTGAATTTAAAAGAATGAATATTCATAAAGCAGCTTCAATAAATTAAATTATGCAACACTCTAATACATACAACTCTACCAAATTTCATTTCCACCGTTTCGCACAAAAATTAAGCCGGATCAGCTTTACTAAAAAATTTCGATATGGTTGTTATGAATGATTCACGGAAATTTATGTGTTATTATCTACACGATACGAGTATTTAATGTAATTGAGGTAACAATAAAGCTCTCAACACATGAGAATGTTACTAAAATAATACTCGTAAACCAATATTCGCACATAGTTATTTGAAAAAATTGATGTACTTTTGAAATCACATGTTCCAAGCCAAGTAATTTTTAACCGAAAAATTTATTCCATTTGTAAGCATCGGAACTACTAGTTAAATTTAATCTAAAAATTTTTACTAGTTTACGAAACCGGAACAGGGGGGTCTGCTTGGTCATTTTTATATAGACTAGCTGTACCAGGCGTGAGTTTCTACGCATGGGTACAGCTCAACATATTTTCCGAGTGAGTTCTATTATTTCCGGTGCCCTTCAGAAATATACAAAATGTCATCTAGCGTCCTAGGCGAGCGCAGCTTTGCTTCCTTTCGTTTTTCCCTTTTTTCGTGGTGTGTCACATCCCATTTTCAAGTAGATCGTATTTTCCTAGTGGTCATTACATATGTAAGTCCCTCGCAAAAAAATGCATCTACTGACAATTCCACTTTAGAACTTAGCCCGCCATTTTTGTTGTCAATTCGCCGCCATCGAATGCGACGTTTTACCAAAATTTCAAAGAAATCGGTGAAAAACTTCCGGAGATTTTTATATTTGGTTACAACATTTGATCAGTGCTTATCAATTCCAATCAACATTCAAACTCCAATTCATTTTGATCAATGTGAAATGGTATTATCAGTTTGTCTGAGAATTTGTAACGCATTAAAGGAGGCATCGTAGCCAAGTCCATCTGTCTGCCTGTCCGTCTGTATTTTTTTTGCGCATTTTTATACTATCTTGAAAATTGGCACATACACTTCTTTTCAATGCAGTTTAATAAGTAGTGTATCAAGATTGACCCGCCACGCTCACTTTTGACTTTTTATATGGAAAACTATTTTATTGTAGTCAATATCAACTTAATAATTGATGTGGTAGCTTCGAGTGGTCGGACGCTTTACATATACATTAATGGGTGTAACCCGCCCACTTTTAGGGGTAACACATACCACACCATACAAACACTAGTTTATATATATATATATTGATTTGGATCAATCTAAACTTATAACAAACGTAACCCTGATTGATCGTACGACATGAATTTTGCCACGGCTAGCAGCGGTTCAGGGTTAGGTTGTTGACCAAGTTCATGTCGTCGAGGGCTGAACACTAAAATTTGTTTACATCAAACAAAACACACAACGAAAATTCAAATTAAAAAAAAAAAACACATACACACACACAAGTATTTACCAAAAACAACAACGACATATTGGATCAGGGTGGAATGATCCTTTAGAGGGGTGGCCTCCCAACCATGAGCAAGTGCTTCCTTACGGCACTGCTCCCTACACCATCAATTTAATTCATTGCTGTATTTTTTTTTGAATATAAAGCTAAGTCGCCATGCTTAATCGTTGTAGTCACCCCGCCGGAAAATTAAATTAAGCCGACATTATTTTATTTTGTTAGCCATTAAATTTAATTATATATAAAAAAAAGTAATATTAATTGTATGAAAAAAAAAAAAAAATATTTTGTAATTTATAAAGCATGACTAATAAAAAGACTTATCTATGTTATACAAACCCAGGATGAGGCGTTGATGTTAAATGTCATGCTAGACATAGCCAAATGAAGCATATCATACTAAAGGCGACTAAAGCCTTATGGGCAACAAGACAAACCCTCGGCAAATCATGGAGTCTAAACCACAAGATTACACACTGGGTCCTATTATAACATACCAAAACGAAGCAAACTACTGCTCAAAAAAGAGTAGCCAAACTTCAAAGGCTTGGTTGCTTATGCATAACTGGGGCAATGAGAACAACACCAACATTAAGTATGGAAGCTCTACTTGACATATAACCCTTGCATTTGATAATTCAAAATGAAGCGGCAAGGGAGGCACTAAGCCTAAAAAAAAATTTCAAAAAAAGGAAATCACAAAGAACATCACGTGGTACTGAATAATGTGGAGGTAGCAAAGCATATAGCCACATTCAGCAACCAAATAGATTCCAGCCCAAAACTGCGAATGCGGTATGACGTTATCATACCCTCTCGTCTGGAATAGGATTCCAAGCCAAATTGGCCAAAGACCGATGCCCAATGTTGGTATACGGACGATTCGAAAACATAGAATGGTGTGTGCGCACAAAGCCGTCACAATAGATAATGCCGAGCTTTTTGCTATAAATGCTGAATCACAAACTCTGGTAGACGGGGGGCAAGAGTAAATATTTTCTTGGATAGCCAAGCCGTCTTACAAGCCATAAAAGGTTATGAATTTAGAAACACAAATCTACACTGGAATGCCACACGAATCTCAACATCATGTCTAATTCAAATAGGGTTCGCCTTATATGGACACCAGGACACAGGAGAATAGCAGGCAACGAGCAAGCTGATGAACAAGCCAAGAAAGGTGCCACAATACCTTTTGTGGGTTCAGGCGCTGCCTACGGCTGGTCGACGCAAGACCAATACCAGCATATTTTTTACTGTCATACTGTCATCTTACTTTTATTCAGTATTATTGGGCAATTCATCATGGAAAAACACACACGTAACAACGTCTCCAAATTATTTAGTTGTATTACGAAAACCAGCGTTCTGTGAATGTTTTTCGTGCACTTCTCTCAACATATGGTGTCCCTCATCGAACTTCTATTGCTAATACCACCCGCAAGTTTGAGACTCAAACTTGGCGAATTTCACGTCAGAATCTTGGTTTAAAGTCTCCAGACTTCAATTTAGATTCGCTGTTTTCACGCCGAATTTTGTTCAGTGATGAGGGTCATTTTCGGCTCAATGAATACGTTAATAAATAAAATTACCGCATTTGGGCTAATGAACAACCCGAAGAGATTGTCGAACTACCGTTACATGTAGAAAAATGCAGTTTTTGGTGTGGTTTATGGGCTGGTGGAATCATCGGTCCATATTTCTTTAAAAATGAGGCCGAGCAGAACAATGGCGAGCACTACCGCACCATGATAACGAACTTTTTGTTGAGTGAAATTGAAGCCCGTGATATCGGCGCCATTTGGTTTCAGCAAGTCGGTGCTAAGGCGCACGCAGCGCGCGAAACGAAGACTTTATTGAGAAATCATTTTGATTTCACGTTTCGGACCTGTCAAGTGGCCGCCTAGATCGTGTGATATCACATCTCTGGATTTTTTTCTTTGAGGTTATGTGAAGACAAAAGTCTTCGTTGATAAGCCAGCTATGATTCAAGACTTGGAAGCCAACATTACTCGCGCAATTCGCGAGATGACGGTACCAATGTTGGAAAGAGTGATCGAAAATTGTACCTTCCGAATGGACCACCAACATCGAAATCGTGGCCAGCATTTGAATGAAATTATCTTCAAAAAGTAAATGTATGACATTGTTCTTTTGGATGATAATTCAGATTCAGACATCCATTTCTACTTTAAGTGTTTATTCAAAATTATAAAAAAAAACCTCTAAATCATTGGTGGGCAATTTTCAAAGTTCCTATACACACGTGCATAGTAGAGTGGAGTGATATTAATGTACCTGTGATTCAACAACGGTGACTGAAAAAATCAATGATATGAGTTGCTAATCGATCGATGGAGAAGGGGTGGAAGGGACAGGAGAAGAGGGGTAGGAGAATTGGAGGTAGAGTAATGGGGCAAGGGGAAGGCTGGGCATGGGAAGGAAGGCAGGGGAACGTTAGTCAAGGGGAAGGGCAGCAACGCGCCGGGTTCCTTTTATAAAGGAAGAAGAGGTAGGGGGAGGGAAAAGGTGAATGTTGGGAAAGGGGAAGAAGCGGAAGAGGGGCAGGAGGAATAGTGGTAGGGAAATGGGTGGTAAGGTATGGGATCATAGGAAAGGAAGGGTAATGGCATACCTCATACTGAAATCTTCATGCTTCTCAGCGGGGGCTAGGAATTCATTTTAGACCAACAGTTTCATGGTGAAATGCTCTTAGAATTCATCGTAGTTTCCGATTCTGGTGGACGCTTTCCACCGTTTTTTTTGACCCGTCCTAATATATATACTTAATGGGCTCTACGACGCGTCCTTTAATGTGTACAAAATTTGAGAAAAGCTGATAATGCCATTTCACACTAAGTGTGAGTGGTCATAAATATTTTTTTCGACTTGATTACCTTGGATACAGTTGTGCGCGTCTCGTCCAAAATTTGTATAGAACTTGATATGCGGCTAATGCGAATCTAAAAATCCAAGCTTGGAGATTCTTGCTAATTTAAAAGTTTAACTTCTTGAGTCATTGCTTGAAACTTGGATCGATTTTGATCATTGAGAGTTTTTGTATTTGTATTAAATTTAAAAAAGTTTATGTTTTAAATACTTTAATATTTATTTAAAGATGTGCCGAGCATAATAATATATATAGACATATTTAGTAGAAGTTTTTGATTGCCAAATTTTGTGGCTGTGTTCAAAATATAGATTCTAATTTCTAAACCATATTCATTCGCTTAATATTCTCCGACTGTGGCTGTGGATGTGGAATGAACCAGTTGTGACGACCATCGTATAGACTTACTGGCTGAGGTACTTTGGTCTCCAACGATTCTGATATATTGCTGAGCAATATATTGCCAGATACATGAAAAGCGGATGTCTTCAAATGCCTGTAAGCGCGGCGTTTAGTTATTGGAATCGACGACATTTGCGCCACGCACAAGAGCTTTGTATGCTGCTGCTGACGTAGTTCTGCCAAGGTGCGCCACGGACGTATCAAAGCAAAATAGACACATTCGGCAATTGATAGAAAACTAAAGCCCAGGAAAAGACCCATTAGACCGCCGACACTAGCTGCGTGCATGAGATTTTCATTCCATTGAATCGTACTTGTAAAATCAGTTATTTAATTACAATAAGAACTTACACAGGAAATCGGTAATGCCAATGAACTCGGTCTGCTTGTAGCTGCGAAAGGAGTGCTCCTTATAGTACATGTTTACCACGGCAATGCTGCGTGCAACATAAGCATGACTCAAATTCTCCACAACCGGATTCACAATTCCAAATCCATCATGCGATATTTTTGTAGAGAACGTATCGACCTCAAATGTTAAATCGTAACAACTCGGCAGGCAATTATCCAGGCAGGACTCCACTGAGGAATCAGTATGCAAAAGCACACTTTTGACGCATGGCGATTTGCGTATGCTGCATACCGTGGTATTATCATGTATCTTGGGCATGTAGAAACTAATGCAGCCGCAGTGCTCGAGTAGCATGCGCGACAGGCATTCCATCTCACAGTTGCGCTGCGTATAGTGTGTGAAATAACGAAGTTTGCCCTCATTGTGGAACAGGCAACGTCGATAGCGACGCTTGACAGAACGCATATGCTGTTCCGTAATGATTTTCGTTGGTATAATGCGCACCTTAGTCTCCCATCCAGGTGCAAGCAGTACGCCGGTTTCACGTACATTCGGAGATTCATTAGGACTATGCAGCGCGATCTTGAAACCAATGCTGTTCGAGGACGAGCAGTAATACTGATCCGCCTCCACATCGAGTGTCAGCGAGAGTCCCAACGACTCGCCAGTGCCCTGTGCCGGACGTGGATAATAGTTGGTGGGCAGTTGTTCTGGATAGCCCCGCTCCGCATACCAGTTAATGGGTTTATAGCCGTTGCTGCTGCTGCCTAAGTTGCGCAAGGTGATAGGAATGCTGTCGGAAAATATAAAAAACAAGAAAAAGCGTAAACTTCGGTTGAACCGAAGCTCTAATACTACTATTCACACGAAAAATCGAAATCCGGAGCTTCTTCAGTTCATCATAGACCTGATCTTGCCATCTTAAGCTCGGACGTCCTCTCTGATGCCGTCCACGAATCAAGTTCAGGTTTCCGTCGTAAACCTTTAGCGCTGGAGCCTCGGGGTTCACCCGGATGAGGTGACCAGCCCAGTGCAGCCGCTGGAATTTAATGCGCTGGACTATATCAACCTCATCATACAGCTCATACAGCTCATGGTTCATACGGGTCCTAAACTCGACGCCAACTCTAAGGGGACCAAAAATCTACGAAGAATCTTTCTCTTGAAAACTCCTAAAGACGCTGTCTCCGTTGATGTCAGTGTCCATGCTTCTGCGCACATACAGCAGGAACGGGATTATCAGTGTCTTATAGATTTTTATCTTCGTGGTTCGAGAGAGGGCTCTACTTCTGATTTGCTTGCTGAGCCCAAAGTAGCAGCGATTAGCAAGCGTGATTCTTCGTCTGATCTCTCGGCTAACATTGTTGTCGCTGGTAATTTCTGTTCCCAGATAGACGAAGTTTTCTACAGCATTGAAGTTAAAATTCTCCATACACACATACCGTCCAAGACTCGCTGATGGTCTGCGAGTGGACACCAAATACTTCGTCTTGTCCTCATTCACCGCTAGGCCCATGAGACGTGACTGTTTCTCAATCCCCGAGAACGCCCTGCTTACTCGCCGTTCGTTGATGCCCATGATGTCTATGTCAACAGCATACGCGAGTAGCAGCCCTTCCTTATGGAAGATCTTGCCCGATCGTTCTACGTATGGTCATTGGCGTAAGATGTACTCCATCTGGAGATTAAAAAAGTCGCACGATAAAGCATCACCCTGCCTGAAACCTCTCTTGGTACCAAAGGTTTCGGAGAGGTTCTTTAATACTCTGACGACGCTTTAGGTATGTGATAGAGTCAACATGCAAAGCCGAACGATCTTTGCTGGGATACCAAGTTCAGGTAGGGCCTTGAAAGCGGCCTTATAATCGATTAAGAGATGGTGTGTGTCCTTATTGTTTTCGTGGGTCTTTTCCAGGATTTGGCGTAAAATGAAAATTTGGTCACTGGTCGACCTCTTTGGTCTGAAGCCGCACTGATACTGGCCTATCAGTGCATTCGTGGATGGCTCCAGCTGTTTACACAGTACGCGGGATAGAATTTTGTATCTTATTGAAAGGAGACTCATTCCCCGGTAGTTCACGCAGACAGCGGGGTCTCCTTTCTTAAAGATAGGACAAAGAACACTGAGATTGAAATCGTTGGGCATGCATTCATCGGACCCTATTTTGCATAAGAGTTGGTACATACGCTTTACCAACTCTTCGCCACCGGTCTTGAATAACTCCGCTGGCAACTCATCGGAGCCTGCTGCTTTGTTATTCATCAGCTTTTTAATTACTGAGTCGACCTCGTTATAATCCGGTGGCTCTACAAGAGAGCCATCATCGATTGGTGGTTCTATGTACGCTTCTCTATCGGCGGTATTATTCTCTTCATCGCCCCAAAGTAGATTAGAGAAGTGACTTCTCCATAGTCTCAGTGATTCCTATGCATCTGTAACCAGACTTCTTTTATTGTCCTTGAAGAAAGAAACTCCGGGCTTGAAACCTACGGTCAGACGCTTGACCTTTTGATAAAACTTTCGAGATTCATTTCTTTGACATAACACAGGATGGCTTTTTTGAGCAGCCCTGTCCTATCCATCTCATTTCCTGTATTGCGGTGATGTCAGCCTTAAATTTATCGAGGACATCAACCAGCTGGATATCTGCACCAGCCCTGTGGAGGGACAGGACATTCCAGGTGCATATCCGTAAATCATGGTCCATAAATCGTTTGCGGGGGTCGTCATCATCGGGGGATTTTATCCGAGGCTTCCTTTGTGTCTTCACTGGTACGTTTTTTTTTGCGGTGGCGGAAACCAAACCCAGCGCACCAACCCCTAATTAAGGTGAGTGGTTGCCTTCTCACAATTTGCGCACCACGAAAATTCCGTGGATTACCCTGGGGATAAGTGTCCTAGCAGACGTTTGTGAGCTGCTTGAGCCGTTTGCAAAAGAGTCGTAATTTGGTCGTTCCCAAGATAAACGGCCAAAGAACTTTCTACTTCTGCAAACGACCATATCCCCCATCCCCCATTGACTGAAATAAAAACGTTGACCGTACAAAATGGTTTGCATGGGGGCTACCTTAAAAGTGGTATATATGTGAAGAGTCCATTCATAAGAAGTCACCTTGGAAATAATTAAAGCGATATTAACAGCAACACAAAAAAAAAAAATAATGTTCATACAAAAGTAGAAAGTGGGATTGTACTTTGTACGGTGGCTAGCCTAAAAAGTGGGCCAAGCATGTCAATTTTGATACTCTATTACACTGCCATAAAAAGAAGACTACAACCGGATATCTTAAAAATGAGTGCCCAGAAAGTGCGCAGCAACTTCCAGACGGACAGCCTGACAAACGGACGGACAGGCAGACGGACATGGCTAGATTGACTCGTCTCGTCGAGCTGATCAAGAATATATATGTATACTTTATGGGGTCTACGAAGCCTACTTTAATGCATTACAAACTTTCAAACTCTGTGTGAATGGTATAAAAAACTCGGCAACCAGTTGAAACTAAATGTGTAAAGAAGCTCAATATGTGACATACTTGTTTTTGTACATGTAGCGGGGATGCAGCATATTGAAGACGCAACAGAGACCTTCATCGGTGACCAGCGGATGAAACATGCTAGCGCATTCATTATCCACGGCACCAAAACGACAACCAATGACCATGGTATAACACGGTTGCGAAATCTAGGAGTGATTAACAACAACAAATCTGCTACTAAGAATCTCCGGACACTCACATTGTAAATGAACTGCTCAACACCGCTCCAATTAGTTATGGCATTGGTAACACGAGGATCAGCATTGCGAGTGCACAACAACTGTAGCATGGCGAACTCTGGGGAATTACTGGTGAATGAAAAGTACTTACTAAGTAAAAAGAAAAAACTATTGATATAAAAGAATACGCTTATATAGCATTACCTTGAGAACTGTTTTGCCTTCGAACTAAGTGCCTGATTTAGATTGCATATGGTCACCGCAGGAAATGGTTCGTTTGTAATATACGTTGGCTCCGGATTGATACTTACAATCACCGGAGTTGTATTCCACTTTTCAAAGGCCTCCAGCGTCAAATAGCCCGCAAGGAGCAGAACAATGAATACAGCGATGGCAAAGAATGCGCTGCAAAAATAGCAACAAACATATTCATCTAGATATATAAGAGGCCTTGGCAATAAATGACTTCACCACCATCAAATGTATATTGTTTTAGGTATTCTCTTAAAAAGAAACACTAGGTTACTAGGTTACATTTAAAAAAAAAAATTGCCAACTGAATCTGTTGTCTTACCACTGCGGGAAAACGGTTGCGAGTTTCGAAATTTCAGGTCACTCTTGTAACAGTGCGGTACCTAGATAGTCTACAAAGATAACTTTTCTCTCAGATAGACAGACATACGAAAGAAGGGATATGAAGAAATAGTATTTTGAGTATTAACAATACTGACATCCCAGGGATAAATTGCATACAATACCTTGGATTGCATTTGGATAGCAAACTTACAATTTGTGTACATATCGGGAAAACTATAGATGAAATCAACAAAACTATAAAAAATCATAAGCCGAAAATCCCAACATTCATTAAACCAGAAACGGTTTATTTTTAAATCGATATTTAATCCCATTTTGATGTATGGTTCACAGGTTTGGGGCGATTGTGCTATCACACATAAAAAGCTTTAAATTGCATAGAAAATAAATTGCCATATTATTTTTCTACTAGAAATTTACACTTAAAAGGCAACATTCAAAAATTTTAAGAAAAGATCTATAAAGTTAACTTTGGATTAATCGAAGCTCTAATAGCATTCACACGAAATTTGAAATCCTATTGTAACATATAAACGTCGGGTGTGTTTGTTTAGAGGCTACTTCAAAAAGTATACATTAGCATATGTTTGTGATTGACCATCCATAAGATGCCACCATATCAATTTCAATTTCAAGCTGATATTGACTTTAATAAAGAAGTTTTTCATACCTATTGATGTATTTATGAAGCGTTCGTCCATTAGAAGCTACCATATCAATTATTAAGTTGATATTGACAACAATAAAACAGTGTTTCATACAAAAATTCAAGAGTGGGGGGAGGGGTTTGTTTAGGGGCGTGGGCGTGGCGGGTTAATCCGGATACTCTATTAAACTGCAATTTTCAACTGTATACCATAAAAGTTAGTTCACAAAAAATGCGCAACAACATCCAGACGGACAAACCTATTGTAGATCGACTCGTCTCTTCGAGCTGATCAAGAATGGGGAATGGTATAAAAAATTACTAAAATGTACGAGTATGTACAAGTGTAAATAAATTTCTATAAAAGAAAAGTCTTCTCTCTAACTTCGCAATTGATTTGACCTAACATTCTGCCTACTACGAGTCGCATACTCTACCACACCGCCATGGCCATGGCCATAGCGCGCCAGCTCGAAATCGAATCTCTATTGAAAAATCGAAAAACCAATCATGTACATTTATGTATATGTCTGCATTCCATTGTATTGTATACGTAATCGACAACAGCTTAATGTCCATGCTGGACAATAGCTAAAGGTGCACAATCTGATCTTTGCTAAGCTATATCTCAGCTCACGTAACTTTCACAGAAAAGTAGTACATGTCAAAATTGGCCAAACTCACAATGTGCATTACGAGGGCTGCTATTTATATTTCGGGAACTGGCAACACTAATGTCAAAAGCTAGAATCTGGCAACACCATAATAAAGTTTGACATTTTTTGGCATAAACGTACTCGCAAAGTTTTGATGTACAATTGCTATTTGTTTCAAGAGAAGGTTTTCGTTTTTCACAACTTTCGACGTGGATTATCTCAACAAGAATGTGTCAATGAACTCAGTTCTTTGTATGGCGATAAAGCACCATCAAAAACCACAGTATATCGCTGGCATGTTTCTTCGGCCGACTGGGTCATGTGGCCACTGTTCCGCTTGATCAACGTAGGAAGGTTAATTCTGAGTGGTATACGACCATTTGTTTGCCGGAAGTCTTCGGAGAAATTCGTAAAATCAACCGCCAAAGACGAATCATTCTCCATCATGACAATGCAAGCTCTCACACATCTCGTCAAACAAGTGCATTTTTGAGCATTCAAAACATCGAATTAATGACTCATCCTCCGTACAGTCCTGATTTGGCACCCAATGACTTTTTCTTCTTCCCGAGTATCAAAGGTAAACTGCCTGGTCAACGATTTACGAGCGCCGAAGAAGCAGTTGAAGCATTCAAAACATTTTGGAAAACAATAAAGCCATTTTCCTTTACAAATGTTTGTTATTATTTGCTATTCCCGAAATATAAATAGTACCCCTCGTATCACTCCAAATATGAGCACAAAATTGTTCTTCAATTTTCGGCAAACTCGCAAAATTTAATTTCAAAACTTATTTTGACCTATATTTTTTTAAGTACGGATTGTACAGCGCCACTTAGCAATCATTCGAATGGTATTCGAAAGGCCTTTCCAGCGCACTATCATGTATAAAAATATTGAGATGTTTGGCCAGAGTAGCCAATTGAAATTTGAGGTTTTTTTGAGCTTTTCCTGCTACCAAAAAAAAAAAAAAAAATTGGAGAGCAAATGTTTCTTAGTTCATATTTCAATTTCATATTTTTTGAACAGGTGGACCGATTTTCCTGATCTTGAGCTCGTTTTACTCATCTCGGCGCAAAAAATAAATAAAAAGTAAGTTTGGTGTGATGGGCCCCGCACGTACACTAATACCGCTAAGGGTGTTTACTTTCAACCCCCTTCATTTCGGACATTTTCGATATTGTATGTTGTGACATTTTCTGAATGTACATTTCAAGATCTTTTTAATGGTCCGCAGCAAACTTCGATATTGCGCCTATAATATAATGTTCGTGCTGCAGCCGCACTGAGTTGTTCAAACGGTATCGAAAAGAGTAGATGTTTTAGGCGTATCGAGCTAAAAGAGACCATTTTGGAAGGCATATTAAATATTGACAAAAAAAAAAAAAAAATAATGCTTTTTCTTAACTAGGCCGCAAACTCATCAGCGTGCATTCATGCATAAAAATCAAATATGATTATAACGAAGCAATTAAGCCCCATCAATTTGACTCACCGCTCTCCGGCACGCAACTGCCTATTTCTTACATATTTGAGTCCGTGTATGGTTGTGCAGCGACAGAACTCATCCGTGTTTTGTGCAAGTATGCTGCGCCAGTTGATTTGTCCCTGAGCCGCCATCGTCTGTTGCTGATGCGGCACGGCCATAGCCACTGGAATTGGTCGTCGGCGACGTTCACGTTTCAACCACTTTCTCAGCACTCCACGCAACATGACAGCCAGTTAAGCTCTACACATCGTTGCAGTTTATGCGATTTTCTAATTTGCATATCTACGAGTATACCTATATAAATATATCTTTTTGCATATACAATTTTCCAATTAGATTAATGCATACTTTTATCTATTCGTTGCAGTTCAATGAGCATATCCAATATAATGGGTGGTTCATTTAGAGGTTCTTTTTTTTTTTCACTGATCAAGCGTGACTCTTGTCATACTGTCATCTTATTTTTATTCCGTACTATTTGACTATTCTTAATTAAAATTATTCAGCTGTATTACGAAAATCAGCGTTTTATGAAAATGTGTTTCGTGCACTTCGAGCAATATGGTGTGCATAATCGACTTTCCGTGCCCACTATTGCCAATACTATCCGCAAATTTGAGTCTCAGTATACGTTATTGGATGATATGCGACCGAATAGACCACATAGCTGAAGACCATGTCCAATCGATTCGAAATGGAACAACTTGAAGATCCGCTGTTTTCGCGCCGAATTTTGTTCAGTGATGAGGCACATTTCTGGCTCAATGGATATGTCAATAAATAAAATTGCCGCATTTGGGCTGATAAGCAACGCATGAAGAAATTCTCAAACTACCGTTACATCCACAAAATGCACTGTTTGGTGCGGTCTATGGGCTGAAGAGGCCGGACAGAACATAACCGTCAATGGCGAGCGCTACCGCTCCATGTCAGTTGGTTTCAGCAGAATGGTGCTACGGTACACGGTACAGTGCGCGAAACAATGGCTTAATTGAGAAATCATTTTGGTGAGCACCTAATTTCCGGTCAACTGGCCGCCTAGATCGTGTGATATCACAGCTATGGATTTTTTTCTTTGAGGTTATGTGAAGATAAGCCAGCAACGATTCAAGACTTGGAAGCCAACATTACTCACGTTATTCGCGAGTTACTTGTAGTAAAGCTGGAGAGGGTGATCGAAAGTTGAACCTCCTGAATGGACCACATACAGCGTAGTCGCGACCAACATTTAAATGAAATTATCTTTAAAAAGTCAGAGTTGGTTCTTTCGAGTCATAATAAAGATTCCGACATTCAACTTTATTTAAATTGTTTTATTTAAAATTTAAAAACCTTCTAAATGAATCACCCGTTATGACAGCGGAAAATTTAAAATTGTGTGACAAACTTTAAAGTTATATGTGCAAGAATTTGTGCAACAATACTTGTATATGTACATAGCTATTACAATAAAATATTATTAGCTAAAATATTGACAAAATTTAAACAGTAATATAGAAAATTTAGTGGACAAGGCCAACAGTGCTGTGCTATGAGCACAAAATTACAAGAAAGCCACAAATTGACAAGTGTAATCCGAGCAATGTCAAACTCAGTTGTCGCCCTAGTCGTAGTCATCATTGTCGTCGTGCGCCTTTGTCTGCAGCCTCCTTTAGATCCTGCGCTTCAACTCAAATCAGAGATAAATGATTTCTAATGCGTCGTAGCTATAAATTTTTTGTTGCTGTTGTGGTTGTATGCCTCAAAAAGCAACCACTCCCACTGCGTGTCTAGTCTTGTACTTGTGCACATTAAAATATAGAGAACACCATAGAGCGGCAGCCATAGACAACCTTTTGTTGTATAATAGTTGCGTATGCATAACAGGAGGCTAACAAAAGATTGTTAAGTTATACTCAACAACGAAATATAAGCGTAAAATAGGCGTCATTATATATTAGTACATATATTTAATCTCAATTTCAACCGAGGCAGTGCCAGCTCATTGTTTAATTCGAGGTGACTTTCGTGGGTAAGTTACTGATAATGACAATAGACGCAGAAATTCACTCTAACCGTTTATCTCTAAATACAACGCTTACTAAACATTGCCAGGACGACAGTAACAAAACAAATATTGAACTGCTATCAAGTCTTAAATGGAATCACAGCCCAAAATAACCACAATCTAGAACACATAAATTAAACAAGTTTACAATCCAATGATTCGATTAACAAAACTCACTTCATGGTTAGTCACAACGAGTATGCAACAGCTAGAAACATAGCTGTGTGAAGTTGGCACCCCGAAGTGTGAAATTTTAATTTTTGTAAATGCAACTCATTTGCTCAAAGTTAGTCCAGGTTTGTTCATGGCTAAAATTCGTTTTCCCCAGCCTCTGAAATAAGAAAAAAAAAAGAATAAAAACAAATTTTGTCGTAGCATTTTAACTGAATTGTTCAACAACTTAACACATTGTTGTTGGAATTAATAAGTAGATGTGCGCAAAAAAGATAAAGTTGGCCAACTTTTGGTATTATTTTCTCGTTGTGTTTGCATTTTAATGTATTTTTTCTTCACTGTTTTATGTTAATACAGAACTTTTTAGAAGGTAAAGTGTAACAAGTCAGTGTCTCTGGAAACCAAGCCCACAACATCAGTGCACCTACGCACTGTCTATGGTTCAAAATTCAGAGTGAGATGCAGACATAACCATCTTAGATGCACCTTAGATGAATGGGGAATTTCATCGTAGTTTTACAAATATGCAACGCCAAAGCTTGTTGCTAAGTTAACAAAGGCGTGTTATCATATATTCAACACAGGACTCCAAAATTTCAGGAAAATCATTATAGTATATTCAATATTCAAGCAACTACAGGTGTATTTCCTTCAGGAATGATTATATGGACAAACATTTAAAACAAGCTAAGCAACTGTGTACAGCATTTTTGTTTTAAAGAGTTTGGCAAATTTTATTTTGTGGATTTCCGAGCTGCTTTCGACACAATAAATAAGGCATCACTGGTATACAAGCTCAGTAATCTAGGCTTATCCACTAAAGTGTTGATGATTATACGTAGCTTATATGAAAATAATGACACGCCAGAGTGGGTTGGAAACAACTTATTCAAGGGCCGTCCTCCTATTATTTTCGCTTTTCATCGATGACATAACGGGACAGCTGCCAGGAGCCGTGTTGTAAGCATTGGAATCTCGAAATAAAAGCCGAAAAATCCAAAATCAAAAACAGTTAGAAGTTGTCCGCGAATACAGTTTTGGCAAATATAATATCGAATTTATGTTTTAATCGACACCTACAAGATAATCTGGTTGAGTCAGAAACCATGGCTAGTAGAACCTCAGACGAAGTCACATTAATGTGAACACGAAATACAAATTGTTTGAAGCTATTATGTGCTATGCCTTGTAAATTTGGGGAATATCACCATATGAAGAAATGGAAAAAGTGCTAGATACTTCCTGAAAACAACTTTTAAACATCCTTTCAATACTCCGAACTACATGCTACACTTAGAGACCGGTTTGACTCCCATATAGCTGTACACATTGCAAACACACTTTGACTATATAAACAAAGTGATGGCGATGCCAGACCACAAACTACCCAAAATAGTAGCAGGTCGGCTCCTAATTTACCATTGAATTAAATGGTAAATGCTGGTGGAACAATCTAGTACGACGTTCAACATGAATGATCGCAATTCGTGGGAAGTCTCGCAGTTAAGAATACTAAGAAATTTAGACGAGTTGATTAGAGAGAATTTTGAGAAACATGCACGAAATAGCAACAGAAGAGAGCTTCATAGAAGTTTGTCACATAACATAGAAACATGAGATAGGTTAGGTTAGGTAAGGATGGCCCAACATGGTTAAACCCCACATTGTCACTTAGGCCAGCATAGGCCCCTTGTGATACCATATTTGTTCCTATTTCATCCGCAGCTACTCAGGAAACCACTTTGTCAGTGTCAAGAACGTCGAGATGTGTTTAATCTCTTTTTCTGATATCTCAATTAAGTTGTCCAGGAAGGGGCGCCCTAATAACGTCAGTCTCTTCCTACTGTGGGTCCGACAATGACATAGCAAGTGCTCGACCGTCTCCTCCTCTTCGGCGTTTCCGCAGCTTCTGCAGAAGTCCCAGGAGTTTAAACCTAGCCTTGTGGCATGTCTTCCTATTGTACAGTGGACTGTGAGGGCTCCCACAATAACAGCTACCTTATCTCTCTTGTACTGAAGAAGTGTTATTGTTCTTTTAAGATTATATTTTGGCCAGGTGAGTCTAGAGATTCTACACGTTGCAGAATCTAGAAGGTTGCACCGTCAATTGGTTGCTATACCGATCATCTCTGTTGAGATCTGTAGCTTACATGTAGCCATGGGTATACCTACTGTGGACTTCCCCGGAAGGATATCAGCCTCTCTTGCTAATTTATCCGCTTCATCATTTCCCTCTATGTTTTTGTGACCAGGCACCCAGATGAGATGTATAACATAGTGCTCTGCAATCTCGTTAAGAGATTTCCGGCACTTTGTTGTGGTTTTAGTGTTGGAGCTGAAAGAGTTCAGCGCTTTCATGGCAGCCTGACTGTCTGAGAAGATAAACACATGTTCTTGAGTATTTAAGCATGATCTTAGGAGATACGTAGCTTCCTGAATGGCTAGCATCTCCGATTGAAAGACGCTACAATGATCGGGCAGTCTAAAGGATTCTCTAATCCCCAGATCCGGTGAAAATACACCTCCTCCTACCCGACCATCAAAGATATTATCGTCTGCAAAGATATTGAAAGCGTTTTCTCTACAGTGAGGAAGGTTGGCCCATTGTAGTCTTGTGGGTATTATGACGTCATACTCTTTAACGAATTTAATGTTTGGTGTGCAATAATTCGTATTTGGTGGTATGTTTCCTTGTAGTAGTAGAATCCTCGAGTGTCCCAAGGAACTACCGTACCAAGCTGAAGATTCCCTTAGTCTGAGGGCTGTGACTATTGCCTTCTCTCTCGCAAGGAGATCAAGTGGGATCAGATGGAGCAGTACATTTAATGCGTCCGTCGGTGTGGTACGCAGCGCTCCACTGATACAAAGTTCAGCACTCCTTTGCACCTTATGCATTTGCTTAAGGGTAGCCTTTTCTAGTGCTGGCCCCCATACACATACTTCGTATAGCAGAATGGGCCTAACTACTGCAGTGTATAACCAATGAACGATAGATGGAGAGAAACTCCACCTTCTTCCAATAGCTTTTTTGCACGCAAAGAGTGCTATGTTTGCCTTCTTAATACGCTCTTCCGTGGTTTTGTTCCAATTGAGCTTTTTGTCCAGGATCAGTCCCAGATATTTTGCATATTCGCTGATAGTAAGACTAGTGTTGTTGAGTTTGGGTAAAGTCAATTTAGGAGTCTTGTATTTCCTTGAAAAGAGCACTAGTTCTGTTTTTGTTGGGTTCACACCTAGGCCGCAGCCAGAAGCCCATTTTGAGAGTACCGCAAGTGCGGATTCCATTAGGTTACATAGAGTTTGTGGGAATTTTCCGCTAATTAACACCACTACATCATCTGCGTACGCTATTACCTTATAGCCAGCCTCCTCCATGAGTTTTAGCAGCTGGTTTACCACTATCACCCACAGATCAATGTCCTTCCTAGTTGCGAATTCACAGCTCTGCTGGTTAGCATTTTGTGAATGAGAACAACCAGAGACACAACATCTGTCAGAGCCTTGGTGCTAGCGACTGGGAGAACGTTATTAAAAGCACCCTCTATGTCTAAGAATGCAGCTAAAGCAAATTCCTTTTTGCTCTATCGACTTCTCGATATTATGTACCAGGAAGTACAAGGCTGTTTCTGTTGATTTGCCTTTACTATACGCATGCTGAGCAGTGGAAAGAAGCGAGTGGCTGACTGTGCTTCTTATATGAGCGTCCAAGAGCCTCTTTAAAGTTTTTAGTAGAAAAGACGATAGACTAATTGACCTGAAGTCCTTGGGTACGGCGTGAGAGGCTTTACCTGACTATGGTATAAAAACTACTTTGACTTCCTTCCAATTAGATGGAATATGATTAAGGCTAAGACAGCTATTAAAAATTGTGTTTAGCCGAGGTAAAATATACTCTTTCGTGTATTGTAGTTGAGCTCGGAAAACACCATCCGGGCCCGGGGATTTAAAGGGCTGAAAGGTATCAATAGCCCATAAAATCTTCTTCCTACTTATTATATTAGATATAATTGCGGGAGAGACTCCTAGTAGCACCTCTAACGTTTCTTTACTAGAATCAGTCCATTCACCTGTTGGGTGCATTAGGTACCCCATCGAGATTGGTGTCTTGGATAGGATTTTTCTTAGACGGGATGCATCCGTAGACGTTTTTATATTACTACAGAACTTTGCCCATGATGCACGTTTAGCCTTTCTTATCGCTGTCTTGTACAAAATTAGTTCTTTCTTGTATGCGTGCCATGATGCATCTTGGTCTAAGAACTTTGCCTGATTAAAAAGCTTCCTACAACCTTTTTTCAGATTCTCTAGATTTTTCGACCAGCATGGGGGTTCGTGTAACTCTCATCCTGGCTTTAGGGCAAGCCTTCTTTAAAGCCATCGAGCAGTTATTTTTGAATACCTCGACCAGTTTTTCTAATTGCTCTACATTCATTCTATGTTCATAAGGTGGTTTAGGCCTTAGGAGATAACTTTGAAGCCAAAAACAGCTCCCAAATGATATCAACAATATTCATAACACACGGTGAAATGATCAATATAAATTATATACCTCATAGAAAAGAGAATAATCCAAATTGCCAACTTTGCAATTACAGCATACATCATTCACTGTATAGCTGTATATCGGATCAGCGGTTTTCGAATACCTAAATGGGAAGAGCTGGAGAAAATTTACAACCTTCGTGACAGACGCCCTAACATATAGAAGCAGAATTTTAATTCAATAAGCCTATTCAGAATGTTGTTTTAACATCTTAAAGTATGCAAAATTTACTTCTGCTTATCGCTTTAAAATCAGTTGCTGATGACAAATACATACTGGTTATGTCAGAACAGAAATGAACGTTCGAACATTTTTCAAATCTGTATAATTCGCAAAGAGTTCTAAAATTCTCGGTTATATTTGTGAAATCTGTGTAATCGAACTCACAATTAACTATAAAAATACCAAACTTTTTACCATGGCTGGGGAAAACTGTTCAAAATTTGACAATACTTTTTTTGTTTTTACTTTTCAAATACTCTAATTTCGTTGTGTTGAATAGGTCATAGATCACTACACTTAGTTTATCCCATCAAACACAGATCATGAGATAGGAGCCATGGATATTCGGCTTTGCCATCGATGTTGATGCATCGATTTTTTATGCTTAGAATTGTCGTAGTGGATCCACTTTTTTATCGACCAGTCCAGTGCAGCGCTGGACTATGTCAACCTCATCATACTGCTCATACAGCACGTGGTTCATACGGGTACTAAACTTGACGCCAACTCTAAAGGGAGCAAAAATCCTACGAAGAATATTTCTCTCGAACACTCCTAAAGACGCTGTATCCGTGTCATGCAACAGGACTGGGTTTATCAGTGTCATAGATTTTTATCTTCGTACTTCGAGAGAGGGCTCTACTTCTAATTTGCTTGCTGAGTCCAAAGTAGCAGCGGTTAGCAAGCGTGATTCATCGTCTGATCTCTATTCTGACGTTGTCGTCGCTGGTAATCTCTGTTCCCAGATAGATGAAGCTTTCTACAATATTGAAGTTAAAATTCTCATTACTCACAGACCGTCCAAGTATCGCTGATGGTCTGCGAGTGGACATCAAGTATTTCGTCTTATCCTCGTTTACCGTTAGGTCCAGTTTCGGCGAGAACGCCCTGCTAACTCGCCGCTCGTTCGTGCCGATGATGACAATGTCATCAGCATACGAGAGTAGCATCACTTACATATGGAAGATCGTGCTCGACCGTTCTACGTAGGGACATTGGCGTAGGATGTACTCCATCACGAGATTTTAGGTGGTCTTTGTTGTTCTAACGGGTCTTCTCCATGATTTGTCGTAGAGTCAAAATTTGGTCACTGGTCGACCTCTGAAACCACACTGATACTGGCCTATCAGTGCATGCGTGTATGGCTTCAGCCGTTTACACAGTACGCGGGACAGAATTTCATATCAAATGGAATGCGGCGTCTCCTTTCTTGAAGATAGCACAAAGATACACTGAGATTCCAATCGTTGGGCATGCATTCATCGAACCATATTTTCCATACGAGTTGGTGCATATTCCTTACCAACTCTTCGCCACTGGTCTTGACGAAGTGATTCTTAAGCTTTTTAATTACTGCTTTGGCCTCGTTATAATCCGGTGGCTCTATAAGAGAGCCGTCTTCGATTGGTGGTTAAAGAAATGCTTCTCTATCGGCGGTATTGTTCTCTTCATCGCCCCCATTATTTTTTATAATTTTATTCATGATTTACTTTGAAATCTTATTTATCATAGATTACTAGTGGGTACCCGTCGTGCGTTTATAGTATGGCTAACAAAAATATATCCATGGGCTTTATATCATTTGAATAAAGGGTTTACATAAACGTTTGATGAAAAAAGAAAACAACATTTATGTAGACCATATAGTTCTCGTTATCGGTAATAACGCACTGAAAAAAGTGTCATAACGATCGGAAACGATCTTTCGCGGATCACATTGGAGTGACGTTTCAGGGGCTCTCAGTCGTAGTTGTTATAGGTACAAAGCATGGTTGTGCTGGGCGTTTCTGCTGTTTCGGAAGAATTTGTCCAATGCTTGATTCATGTTTCTTTCTCTTGTTTCTTGATTCCTCACTTGATTTTAAGCTAAATTTTTGTAACTGTACTAAAAAAAAAAATCTTTTATTTTATGAAAAAGTAGCGACAAAATTTCTACTGAACAAAAATGCTGTTGGGGTGGGAGGGACGCCGCACCTTGGATCCGCCAATGGTACGTAGGTAACTACGTCTTTTAATCTTATCTTTAGAATGTTATAGATATTTTCTCGAGAACCAATAGCGCCCACCACCCGGATCAGCCACTGACGTAGAGTAACTTTCACCGTCGATCGGAACCAAATTTATGATTCCAATTTTTGAATTTATGAAATATATACTTACAAATATCACTATCATGGCAAACTTTTGTTGGCCCCTCGTATGTGCAAATTGGTGGGTGCTCCTGCACCCGATACTTCTCCGCTGTTGGATTAGGTCAATTGGACTTTGTCAAACTTTCGTGCTTTGCCTGCTGAAGTAGTGAACCAAGCGACTTCCACTCAACCGACCAGTCAGCCAACTGGCAGTCAAAGCTAAACTAAAGCTAAGTTAAACCACATACACACATAAGGATATGTGTTGTATGTGTATTCATATATGTATGTATACATATCTACAGAACTTCTGGCGCATTGAATCCAGTCCCATGTCCCATATCGTCCTTGCCGGCAGCGACTGCATCAGCTTTTCCAACCACTTTTGATGGTCATTGATGTTGATACTTCCTTTTGCCAAAAAGTTGCCCATTTATTGCTCCTCGAGCAGAGAGCGATGACATTGTAGTTTGGCGATTTGTTGTTCTTGTTGTCCTTGCTGGTTGCCACTAAATACTAACGAGTCATTGCGGCTGCTGCTTTAGCTTTAGTTTCCCTGGGGACACATGGCCAAGTTAAGTGTTTTATGAACTTTTATATACAGAAGACACCGAAGTCAACTGCTGCTCCATGCGTCCAATTCTGTATGGATGTGTGTGTGTGTATCTGTGTGCGTGTGTATCTATGTGCAGGTGTTGCGTCCTTCTGCTAGCTCAACATCGACACATTGAACTGAACTATTAAAGCTTTTAATTTGATTTTCTTCAAGTGCGTTTCGGTTGGTGGTGTTTTGAACTTCGTACACTTTGTGCGATTTTGTGCAGTCTAAGTGCCGGAACTGAGTGTATCTCTGTACATATGTATGTATGTATATGTATCTACACACGTACTTGGACATACACACACACACACACACACACATACACACACATATATATATGTGTGAAGTGCCTTGACTATATTGACCATTGGTAACTTTCGTAGCTCATGTCGCTCATCATCCTCGTCGTGGTTCATGTCCACTGTGGTTATGTTTTATTGAACTTGAGAACTTCTTTGTCAATTTTATGTTGTTCAATAGTTTGTATTGTTGTTCGCTTTTAATGAGTGAACATGTGTTAATTAAGAACTTGACGCGAATGTAATTTGCTATAGTTATATCGCTGTATGATATAAAAATTTATATATATATATATATATATATATATATATATATATATATATATATATATATATATATATATATATATATATATATATATATATTTTATACTTTTATTGAAACATAAAGTAGATATCATGAGGTTATGTATAGATTAACACATCGGGTAAATATCTCATCGGGCATTTTTAAAAAACAACAACAAGAAAATGTCGATTTTGCATACAAAATCATCTTTAGTGACGAGGCTCTTTTTCATCTCAATGGCTTCGTTAACAAGCAAAATTATCGCAGTTGATGCTCAGAAAAGCCACGAGTGAATTATGAGAAACAAATGCATCCACAGCGTGTCCCGCCTTGGTGCGGCTTTTGGGCTGAAGGCATCATCGGTCCAATTTTCTTCGAAAATGAGGCAGGTCAAACACAAACCGTGAATGGTGCTCGTTATCGTGAAAATTTAACCAGTTTTTTTGCCGAACTTGAATATATTGATGTGGAGGACATGTGGTTGCAACAAGACGGTGCCACATGCCATACAGCACGACAAACAGTTCAATTACTACATCAACAACAGTTCAATTACTACATCAGTCATTTCTCGGTCGTGTCCTCTCGTGTTTTGGTGATCATGTGATCATGACGCCTCTAGACTTTTTTCTTTGGGGTTTTTTGAAGTCACAGGTTTATGTGAACAAGCCCACGACACTTCAAGCATTTAAAGAAGAAATTACACGCTGCATCAATGAAATACCGCAACATTTATGCAAAACGGTTATGAACAATTTCAGGAAAAGAGCGCGTATATGCCAGCAAAGCCGAGGCGGCCATGTACCCGATGTGTTATTCCATACATAACCTCATGATGTCTACTTTATGTTTCAATAAAAGTTTCATAAATTTTCAAAAAACAAAAGTTTTTAGTTTAAAAATCAAATCCTAATACAATATTCATGCTTAACCCTAATACAATATACGACCCTACATCCTTACATTTATGTTTACAATGTATTTATATGAGAATAGGTCGTTAAGTATTTTTCACCCTCCAACCCCCACCCACTATTATTTAATCAAAACCATATCAAATCATTGATAAAATTCAAAACAATTATATTTATTCATAAAATAATTTATACCAAAGAACCCAAATACATATTTGTATGAAAAAGAAAGCTTTTCTCAGTCGAGAAGACAACTCTTTATACATACTGTTCGACTTTGGAACCATTTACCACAATTCCAAAACGAATTTCAAGCAAATATTGATTTAATACTAAAACACAAAAGTTGGCGGAAGGTTTTTATGGGGGTCATTGGAAACTACCACAACAATTATTAAGTTGTTATTGACTACAATACAAAAGTTTTTAAAGAATTTTTTACGAAAGAACTTGTTACGCACACTACCTTAAAAAGTGGGCGTAACGGGTCAATCTTGATACTCTATTAAACTGCCATAAAAATAAGTGTATGTGCTGACTTACAATGGGATATATTAAAAATTGATCCCCAAAAATGCGCAACAGCAAGACAGACAGACAGACAAACAGACACAGCTGGATCGATTCGTCTCGCCGAGCTGATCAAGAATATATATATGTATATATACTTAATGTGAATGATAAAAAATTCTCTAGATATTACTCAGTGAAGGTAGCCTCCATATTATTAACTGTTTGCGAATTATGAATTGAATTTTATTATTATAACTCACAAATTGTTCATACAGAATATTTGAAGAGGGTGCTGCATATTCTGAGCTGTTTTTATTTTATTTTTATTTGTTTTGTTTTTTGTTATTATTTGAACAGAATTTTATTTTCTTCTTCTTCTTCTTCTTCTTCTTGAATAAGCTACTTTTGTCTAGCAGATGGTTCGTCATTCGTGAACTTCTAATGCAATGACTTGTGTCGTATGGGCAAAATTCTTTATTCTCCACCAACCCACCTCCCCCCCACCGTTTGGTATACATTCGATTGTTGCTTTTAATTGGTGTAATAATACACGAAGAGCTTTGTGTACCAAAGAATATAATCCTTCACGCAACGGCCGCAAATAAACTTATCTGTTATTCGAAGTAATTGTTTTCTTCAGCGATACATTTTAACAAGCTTTGTCTAAAATTAATGTCTTTTGATTAATCAATGATTATATTATGAGAGCAAAATCAAACTCCCATTAAACCAAAAAAAAAAAAAATGATAATTAAAGATTGATTTTGATTCTTCGCTTGTGTTATTAGTGGTTAGTGCTCGGTCGTAGCTGTCGAATCAGTTTCAGTTCGTGTCTGATTTCAATTGTACGATGCCTGTAGAAGAGAAGTTAATTATTTGGTAAGGTCCCTCAAAGCATGGTCAGCTAGTTTAGCTGCGAAGTTGTCTCCACCTTTGGACAACGGATGTTCTTTTAGCCAGACCTGGTCGTTGATTCCATAATATTCCAAAATATATCGCCTGGTGTGCTGCTGCTTTGACCATGTTCTGGCGATTTAGTTCAAATGACTCGTGCAGCTGTGCGCGCCTTAGTTCCATCTCTTGGTCGTTGAATCCTGATCCGGGTATGACCTCGTCGTATAAATTGCTGGCCAGTCGTAACTTTGTGCTGGGCTGGTGTGTGTCGACTAAAAAACTCTGCCATTCATAGCCAGTGTAAGTTCGGGTAAAACTTCATCCCATAATATGTGATTACTGCCAGTGTATTGGGCTATCGTTGTTTAAATGGTTCGATTCGCTCGTTCGGTAGGGTCCCATAGTTAGCCTGTCTCGACTGTGTATTCGCCGCTGACCACGTGACCAAATACTTCAGACGCGTCCGGAAAAAATTGTACTTGCCTGGGTTGATCTTTAGATTTGACTGCCTTAAGCGTTTGAATATTTCGCCCAATTTTTGCCTGTGCTTTTCTTTTGTCTTAGTGTGTATACTATGAGTATGTAAATGTGAGTACGTTTCTATAAAAGTGAGTGTGTTTCGTATAAGTGTATGAAGTTGAATGTGTTATTTGTAATTGTTAGGTAGGGTAGGTAGGATATGTGTTAAATTAAACTTCAGGCAAAGTGCTCCAATACTACTCTCAAATCGGGGCTTTGTTCTGTCGAACGATTTACGCGAAATAACACGTTTATGCTTCGGAGTTACAAACAGTCGCAGGGAATACTAGGTTGAATAGAAAATCTGGCAAGCCATACCGCGTATAATATAACGAAAAACACTAGGCTGAACTGAAAATTTGACAAGTCGTAAACACTCGCGACACGTAAGCTATCACGAAATACTTTACACCCACAGAAAATCTGGATAGCTTACTTGCCTTTGCCAAAGGCACTTTCACCCAAAAATAGGGCCCGAAAAATTGGTCCCCCAAAAATCGGGCCTGAAAAATACGCAGCAACATCCAGACGAATGTTAGTGCTAAAATACTCGAATCCTTTTAGATTCGAATCCGTTGATCTGGATCACAAAAAATGTGGATTCGCCCATTACTACCTAGTACCAGTAATCACGCATATTTAAAGTTTAATGCGCTTATAATGTGCAACTTTTATATGGTGAATTTCTAAGGTGTTTTTATGAGGTCCAAATAGATTTTCAATTTATCTATTATGTGGTTTAAAACAAGATATTTTTTAATTATCATCTATATCTATTTTTTAAACTTTATCGGACATGAGATGAATTTCGATTTCGATCCGATTTCAATAATATTTCGATTATGTCTGTTTTGTGTCTAAATTTTAACCAATTTTTATTGTCGAAACTTTTCGATCGAAATCCATCGTAAAGTGATGTGAAAATTAAAAGAAAAAAAAAAAGAAAATGTAATCAGTTTATAAAATGTAGCTAACAACCGAAAATGTTGAATTTTATATTATTAATTTATTTAATTTTACTCGAAACTGGCGAAGAAGACAGCTAGAAATCTGCCACTACCAACAATAATATTTCTGGTTTGGTCGCACGATTTGGAGTTTAAATAAGTGCAGTTATTGTCCCAATTTAGAAATTACTAGTGTCATCTAACAATCGGATAGTTTTACGCATAGTTGCCTACTAATATTTTTGTCTTTTTCACATTCACAAGCTTCTAAATAAACTGAACACTTGAAGTAGGCTTAACATGAGATGGCTCATGCAACGCACATGCCCATTAAATACTCCATCGTCTCATTATTTCATAGACCAAACGCCAAGCGAAGATCGATTACAGGTTTGTATAATTTTCAATAAGGATGGCCGCTTTGTGGACGGCCTAGACTTGATTTGCGGCTATAGATACAGGAACTCGAAATATCAATGTATGGTCGTTCTATCCAGACGGACAGACAGAGGAAATAGCTAGATCGACTCGTCTGAGCTATATATAATCAAGAATATACATACTTTATTTGATCTACGGTGCCTCCTTCAATGCGTCACAAACAATCTTATAATGCAGGGTGCAGCAGCATTAATTCCTTTCACTGTGCACGGTAGTCCACGCAAGTGACGAAAGCCCACCTCAGTATGGCTGCTGCACGAACACTATATTAGCACTATTATATATAAATTTTGATATATTATACTTTTCTGTGCAAATTCCGTAAGCCGAGACGTAACATCTCAAATATCAGAGTGTGCAGAACTAGTTATTTTTCCCAATGCGTCATACTAATGGCTGTTACTGTTAAGCTGCTGTTACTGTTACGCAGCGTTAACATAAACCTGTTATACTCTTATACTCTTATACACTTTTATTTTTGGATTGGTTTTGTATGTATGTACTCATATGTATATAGATATGCATACAAGAAATAACATATATATAAGTATGTATGAGTACAAATCGCCAATAAAAGAAATTGGTTATTTAAACTCGCACATTTATTGCCATAAATTGATATGTATTTATTATACAAAAACAAAATGTCTATTTTTTATACCCGGTACCATAAGGTAAAAGGGAATATTAATTATGTGCAAATCTATTTAACACGCAGAAGGAGAAGTGGTAGATCCCATAATGTATATATGTATTCTTCATCAGCATGCGAAGACAAGTTTATATAGTCCTGTCCGTCTGTCCGTCCGACAATCTCCTAGAACGAAAATATTTCGTAGACTATAAGAGATAGAGACTTCAAGTATGAATATTTAGACTCTCCTTTTCAATCTACAGATAAAGTGTATTATACGAACATTTTAAGGGGCAGCCGCTATGCAAATATGGCCCCACTTTTAAGTTTTGAAATAAAAATTTATTGTTTTTTTTTTTAAATGAATTTATTGTAATTTTTTTTTCAATTCAATTGTAATGTCCCACATATATTCAGAAGGGACAACTTAAAAATATAGCCCCACACAAATCTATGGTTCATATTAGAAGCTTTAAGCAAGGTTTAGGTTTCATATAAAGTTTTATCCAAGCATTTTATTTATCTACTCTATTAAAATGACTGATATCAAACGACGAACTCTTAATTACATATTACAATCGATTCCAACCATACAAATGAAAAATATAAATATCTCGTCACAATATTTTTATCAGTAGTTTTGTGTGTTCTAAGTAGGCTTTCGTCACTTGATTTTTACCTCGTCAAGAGGTTTTTTTATTTGATTACAACTTAAACGCAATAAAAACCATTTTATGAATCAGAGTTTGTTTAATTTTTTTTAATAATGTCTAAACTTTTATTTTACACAGTTTTGAAAATCATATGTGATGCCCCTCATTTTCAGTGAGTATGTTGGCTTTCAAGTTTTGCAGGTTCCTTGGGCGGTTGACATAAACGCGGTTAAAAAAAAAAACACAAAAAAAAATAACCACACTATGCCAAATCAGGAGATAGGCTTCTCCCATATTGTGACGAGGGGCTCCGGGAAGTGTTCTCTCATCTTTCAGAAGTATGAGACGTTGATCCGTCCAAATCTCTCCTAAGTCCAACTCCTCCAACATGTTCACATACCAGTATGAATTCACTGAAAAACCACGGTCCAATTATCCCCACACACCAAACACTGTGAAAGAGAAAAAGATATGATTTCTCCATTTTCGATGCATCTCACATATGTACAAATCCACCACCCACATATTATAAAAATCCTACGTAGATCCAGAGAGGACCACTATAAGAGTGTAAGTTGATGAACGGTCGATGATTCTATCATGTTAACTCCATCAGCAAACTATGATTTTCATCAGCTAACTATGATTATGATAGTATTCCTGATTTGTCCTTGCAACAGTATAACAACGTTTGCAACATTTCAGGTCGGCTTCTAGATCTTGTGTTTGTTGACAATGGTTTCAACATATCCGTTAACATAATTTCCACCATTACACTGTCTGAAGACAATTACCATCCTACTTTGGAGCTCTCTTTTCAGCTAGATAAAGTTCCATGCTCATGTAATAATGACAGATCTCTTCTTCGTGTCACATATATATAAAAAAAAACCGAATACGCAAAGTTAAATGAATTACTCTTCAGGACCGATTAATCAGTTTTGAATGTCTGTACAGATATTGAGACGGCATTGAATACTCTCTATTCCACTGTTTTCAATTACTTTCACAGATGTATTCCTATCACTACTGTATCTAATTTTGCATGTAGATTACTTTGGTTCTCTCGTAGTCTCAGTCGTTTAAAAAATATTAAATCGCGCCATTTCAAAAGAAATACTTAGGCAAAGTGATTTATTGTTGATCTTCGAAGCAAACGATTATTTCCTTTACAATTCTGTGAATGTGTTCCGCAGTGCAATGACTGAGTCGCAACCCCAAACTAGTGGTCGGCAAGTATGCCTCGATTAAGTTGTGTAAGTAATATTCTTTCAAATATTTTCGAGAGTACTGTCAGCAAACTGATGACGCCGTACGAAGTTATCGCATTTGCGTGTTTTCCAGGCTTATGGCTAAGAATTATCTCTGAGCATTTCAATTGTTTTGGGAAGGCGGCCAAGCCTAATACAGTTGTTAAAAAGAACCACCAGCAGTAGAAAACACTTTATGTGGAAATGCTTTTAAAGTTGCTGCATCAATTCAACAGCACACCAAATTGAAGGGAGTCGGTTGCCTTCTCGCAATTGGTTCACTTCGTGTCTAGCGGATGTTTGTGAACAGTTTGGGGCGTTTGCAAAAGAACTGTTATTGGTCATTAGCCATTGAATGGCAATAAATATCTATCTCCATTGATGTAGACTTCTATTTGTTCTACAATATTTCAATTATGCCGCCAGTTGTGACGCTATCAGGGAAAGAAGCATTTCAAAAACTTAGCTACATATTCATAAGAAACGCAAATTGCAATCAATGTCAATAATACAACTCAAAAATATAAGTCTTTCGTAAGAAAGTCGATATCAGAAGTTTTGAAAGTTGCAACTAGGCAACCTATTACGGAAAAACATACCATATAAAGGGTATAAAATAGTCGATCATATAACAACCTAAATGTGGATGGTATGGGGACGACGCCTAGAAGTTGGCAGGACAAGCCCTGTAGAATTTGATATTAAATTTCAAGTTGATATTGCCTGTTACAAAAAAGTTTTCCCATACAATTAACCAAACGTGAGGGATGTATTTGTATGGGGACTACCCTTCAAAAAGCGAGGGAGTTTAACCCACCGATATATGTGGTATACAAATAACTACATTGACCACAGTGCGCAAAGCCGCATATCAAATCATTGATAAAATTCAAAACAATTATATTTATTCATAAAATAATTTATACCAAAGAACCCAAATACATATTTGTATGAAAAAGAAAGCTTTTCTCAGTCGAGAAGACAACTCTTTATACATACTGTTCGACTTTGGAACCATTTACCACAATTCCAAAACGAATTTCAAGCAAATATTGATTTAATACTAAAACACAAAAGTTGGCGGAAGGTTTTTATGGGGGTCATTGGAAACTACCACAACAATTATTAAGTTGTTATTGACTACAATACAAAAGTTTTTAAAGAACTTGTTACGCCCACTACCTTAAAAAGTGGGCATAACGGGTCAATCTTGATACTCTATTAAACTGCCATAAAAATAAGTGTATGTGCTGACTTACAATGCGATATATTAAAAATTGGTCCCCAAAAATGCGCAACAGCAAGACAGACAGACAAACAGACACAGCTGGATCGATTCGTCTCGCCGAGCTGATCAAGATATATATATATGTATATATACTTAATGTGAATGATAAAAAATTCTCTAGATATTACTCAGTGAAGGTAGCCTCCATATTATTAACTGTTTGCGAATTATGAATTGAATTTTATTATTATAACTCACAAATTGTTCATACAGAATATTTGAAGAGGGTGCTGCATATTCTGAGCTGTTTCGATATTCAAATTTTTATTTGTTTTGTTTTTTGTTATTATTTGGACAGAATTTTATTTTCTTCTTCTTCTTCTTGAATAAGCTACTTTTGTCTAGCAGATGGTTCGTCATTCGTGAACTTCTAATGCAATGACTTGTGTCGTATGGGCAAAATTCTTTATTCTCCACCAACCCACCTCCCCCCACCGTTTGGTATACATTCGATTGTTGCTTTTAATTGGTGTAATAATACACGAAGAGCTTTGTGTACCAACGAATATAATCCTTCACGCAACGGCCGCAAATAAACTTATCTGTTATTCGAAGTAATTGTTTTCTTCAGCGATACATTTTAACAAGCTTTGTCTAAAATTAATGTCTTTTGATTAATCAATGATTATATTATGAGAGCAAAATCAAACTCCCATTAAACCAAAAAAAAAAAAAAATGATAATTAAAGATTGATTTTGATTCTTCGCTTGTGTTATTAGTGGTTAGTGCTCGGTCGTAGCTGTCGAATCAGTTTCAGTTCGTGTCTGATTTCAATTGTACGATGCCTGTAGAAGAGAAGTTAATTATTTGGTAAGGTCCCTCAAAGCATGGTGAGATAGTTTAGCTGCGAAGTTGTCTCCACCTTTGGACAACGGACTAACTCACTCTGTGGTGTGACTTTCTGATACCGTTTCTGTGTTGGTTACCGTAGATGCTGAGTGTTATCCGGTTCTTGTCATATTAGAAACTTCGATAGCTAGCCCATTGCAGATAAGTCGGGTATAGCTTTGCGTTAGAAAGCCCATACGTAGTAATATATGGTCCGTTACTTCTGGTAGGTTGATAAACGCTGTTTTGTTTCCGAAATTTACAGGAAGGCGTAGGGTCTTGTGAACTGTTAAAAATGTACCGTCAGCCATATGTACAGTCAATATCGTGTTCTGAGCGGTGTCCTGTTTCTCCAATACCTTCGCTACTTCTTGGCTCATAAAGCTTCGTGTGGCGCCATTATCGATCATCGCCCTGACTGTTTCTTCAAATGAGATGCCTTGGTCGCGTTGCCCAGTGCAGGTTTATTTCTTTGGAACTGGCTTCGGCAGACAATCAATAGAGTAATTTTGTTTTACGTTTACATTGCGATTTATTTCAGTAATCTTAAAATATTTAAAATTAATAGGCCAGGAGAGGATGTACTGTACTTCGTGGATGTGCTGGTGGGAAAGTCAGTAAGCCATACGTGTGTGGGATAGTGTGTATCCTGATCAAGAATATACGTTACAAACTTTCAGACAAACTGAATCTATGTGAATGATGTAAAAAAAAAAATAAGTGCTCCAACGCACATAAAATGTTGACCGTGGTATTTGGCGAGTTTATTTTGAGGTCTTCACAGAAAGCCGAGAAGATGTTAATGGCGATGGCCGTCAAGGACGTACTGGTGAATCACCATTCACTACCGACCGATGAAATCATTGAAGCAGTGCAGAAAATTTCTATGGAGAGTCGTCGAATCACTATTAGAGAAGTTACTGAGGATGTCTGCATTTCGGTTGGCTCATGCCATGCAATTTTACCTGATGTTTTGAACTGTCGCCTGAGCATCGCTCAGGAGCTGTTGAACAACGTCGAGGACTATCCAGAGTTACTCAAAAGGGTCATAACTGATGACGAAAAAGGAGACCAAAGAGACCAAGGCCGAATAAAAAGTTCACACGCCAAGTTCGGTCAAATGTACAAGTTTTTCTCACAATTTTTTTAGATTACAACGGCGCATTGCAACGTGAGCTCTCACCATAAGGTCGTAGTTTCAATAAGGAATATTACCTTGAAGTTATGCGCCGTTTGTGTGATGTGAATACGAAGAACATTTCATGGCTTTTGCATCGCTATAATGCACCTGCTCACACATCGTTACTTGTTCGTGATTCTTTAGCCAGAAATAACACCATAATCATGCCTCAGCTAGTGTATTCACTGGACTTGACCCCTGGGATCTTTTCTGTTCTCAAAAATGAAAAGAGCCATGAATCGCGTTTTATGTGTGCTTGTGTGTGTCTGTGTGTGTCACTATTGAGGAGATAAAGACCGCATCGCTGGAAAAGCTCACGGCTATACCAAAAAGAGCATACCAGAAGTGCTTCGAGGATCGAAAAAAGCGCTGGTGGTAAGGGGTATTATTTTGTAGGAGACAAAATAGATATTGATGAATAAAAAAATCTTTTTCGATGAAAATAAAAATCGCCTTTTTTCTCTTGAACACACCTGGTATACTGCCAATTAAAGAAATTGGCTATTTAATTTTGCACATTTATTACGATGAAATGCAAACAATTCTTCCGTACATCGTATTTGAAATTCGATGTGGTGGCTTCTGATGGATTTTCGCTTCACAGACATATATTGTACTAATGGGTATACACAACACCCACCCACCCAGAGTATAAGTTGGTCAACGGTCGATGATTCGTCTATGCTAATTCCATCAGCTAATTATGATTTTCATCAGCTAACTATGAGTATGATAGTATTCCTGATTTGTCCTTTGCAACATTTCAGGTCGGCTTCTAGATCTTGTGTTGGTTGACAATGGTTTCAACATATCCGATTCCACGATTACACTGTCTGAAGACAATTACCATCCTACTTTGGAGCTCTATTTTCAGCTAGATAAAGTTCCATGCTCATGTAATAATGACAGATCTCTTCTTCGTGTCACATATATAGAAAAAAAAACCGAATACGCAAAGTTAAATGATTTACTCTTCAGGACCGATTAATCAGTTTTGAATGTCTGTACAGATATTGAGACGGCATTGAATACTCTCTATTCCACTGTTTTCAATTATTTTGACAGATGTATTCCTATCACTACTGTATCTAATTTTGCATGTAGATTACTTTGGTTCCGTCGTAGTCTCAGTCGTTTAAAAAATATTAAATCGCGTCATTTCAAAAGAAATACTTGGGCAAAGTGGTTAAAGCGTAGATTATAGTAAATATTCTGTTGCTCACTCTAATTTTAACTCATTAAATAAACAGTGTTATATTGTTATATTGGGAATTGAGGCGGGAACATGGTATTTTAGTTAGTCACCTGATTTGTACATATCTTTCTTTGTTGTTGTTGCTGTTTTCTGAAGAAGATTGGCTTAAAATAGTTCAAAAAATAATTCTCTTGTATTGACGTACGCGTAAACAATGCTGAGCTTAGAGCGTACCTTGACTGGGACAAGGTAGTGGTCTGAGTCGATGTTGAAACCATCTTTGGTAGGGTCTGCGACAACTATCCTAGTAGATGGTAAGGTGCTGTGCTACTGATTATCATGTTCCGACCTGCGACGAAGTCGATTAGGTTCTATCCATTGCTGGAGATAGCGTCGTGATGGCTATTTGTTGCGTATGTTATGTCAAATATTCGTTTCTTATTAACTTTGGCGTTAAAATAGCCAAGTACGATTATGACATACTGATTGGGTCAGCGCTCGTAGAGAAGTTCTAGGCGCTCGTTAAACTAATCTTTGGCCGAATCTTTGTCTTTGTCTTCTGTCAGGGCGTATGTACAAATTAATATATAATTAATGTACTAAGCCTTGATACGTATCGCGGTCAGGCGCTCGCCAAAAGGTGCGGATCTGCTTCACACTTCAACGCATGGCAACTATAACATATGTCACAAGATGCATTTGTAGAGCAACATTTGCCTATCCATAGTATTTCTAGTACTGCGCAAATGTCATCCTCATATTTGTCGAGAACATCAACCAGCTGGATAGCCGGATATTTCCTATGGAGGGTCCAGATATAACAATTGCATATCCGTTAAACGTGGTCCTTAAATAGTTTGCTGTGGTCGTTGTGTATCAAATGGGGATCGTATCCGAACATTCCTCTGTGTCATCACTGGCAAATGATGTATTGCGGCTTAGGGAACCAAACATTTTTTTTTTATTTTTAATTTATGTTTATTAGCCATCAGTCCGACAAATTAATTAAGTAATACATAAATTACTTTGGATTCTTAAGAATAGAACCTGAAAATGATATAGAATGCAATTGTACTAGAAGTTTACCCTCTGCGAAGAGGCAGATTCAGAGGATGGACTTGCTTTAATCACCGCCATGCTGTTGACTTATTAAGAAGATTGAAAGCTAGTTTGTTTGAGATGGTTATTCAGTTTTTTAATGTATCTTCTGCTGTGTTTTCTTGTTTCACATAAAATCTTTTTTTTTTTTTTTTTTTTTTAGTTCAGGGAGTAAAACTGAAATATATTTCGGTGTTGGTTCCGGATTCATGGTTCGGTACATGCCGAAACGTGTGTCTCGGTATAAGGTTATGTACCGGTTCCAATTTATTTCGGTATTCGGTTTCGGTACAGTTCTTGGAATAAAGTTTCGGGATACCGGTACCGGTACCGGTCAATATTAAAATTCATCTAGCTATGTCCGTTAGTATGGCTGTGTGTCCGACTGCGAGTTAGCCCGCGCTCATTTCTATCAAAATATTGGTTTGAAAGTTGGTATGGAGGCTTTTTATAACCATAGGCAAAATAGTTGGCAAAATGATCGTGATTTTCCCATCCCATACAAAGAGTGAAGATGAAGAGTATTAAAGCTTCGGTTACCATTTTGAATTTTGAATTTGAATTTTAAATTGTGTGTTATTAAAATACTATGCTGGGCATATTAAATCACATTCAAACTATTTATAATTTTTTTGTTTAGTGTAGTTTTCCATAAATTCAAAATTGTAAGCGATGATTAAATATAATGTAGCCATCTACGCAAGAGAGATCAGCGAGATCACTGTAGCTCGGACTCCAAAACATAGCAAACCGCGTCCCGTTATCCCTCTTGAAGGGATTGAAAGTGCCCGCAGCCACAAGATTCGCTTGCGCAGCCATGTACGACCAAAAAAAATTATAAACTCTGCATTGTGCGTGCAATGTAGCAGTATGTCCTGTCGCCGAACGGAAGAGAAAGCTGAGTCGGAGAACCTGGCGACAGAAGAAACTTCGATTGAGACAGTGGAGCAACCAGAATCAAAATCAGAGCCACACGATATGATAAGTCTATGCTCTGAAAAACCTACAAAGACAGCAGAGATCGAGGTATCAACATTAAAGTTGCAAAAAGTTGAGAGTTCGCTCAAAACCATTGGACTGGAGATGAGTAGTAGAAACCTACAATGTGTTGTGATTAATCCAGCCGTATCGCTAAGCGATGATGCTTATAAATTGCAACTATCCGAGGACGATGGCCATACTTCTGGCGGTACAGGTCGTATAGATAGGAGCTTTAATAGTCGCAGCCCTAAATTTCATTTGTCGGCTATGGTACTAAATGTCTCACCGGCGACTAGCTTAACGACGCTGCTTGATTAGACATTTGGCGAGCTTGGAGCGCCGGCAGGCAGGCACGTGGCGACAAACCTAAAGCAAATTCATTTATGCAACATAAATATTACGTATTGTTTTAAAATTCGTTAAAATATTTTAACATATACATATAGTCGTCGTCTACAAAATCGTCTATAAGTATAAGCAAATGGGGGCAACGTTGGAATTTAATGAATTCAAATGCATTTGCGAAGCGTGCTTTGCGCATATCCATCTCCTTTATTATTTTGAAGTTTCCTTCTCGCTCGCTCGCTCGCTCGCTCGCTCGTATGTCGCGCATATTTTGCACTAATTTTCATTCATTCATTTAGACATTCATTCATTCAATTTCATTAGTCACAAAAATTTCACACTGAAAAAGCAGCATCTACGGACAGCACAGACGGACCGGGCCGGACCGGACCGGGCCGACTTTGACTCGCATTCATTTATCAGTGCACAAGCAGCAACAGCAGTGGCAACTGGTCGTGAGGCGGTTGGCTTCCTGAACACTGACGGCTTCAAGCAGATGGTAGCAGATACTTTTGACGTGAATTTCGATGGAACGTCTTTTTCGGTCGGTCACTGGGTGGGTTGGAGGTCTGCGCTCCAAAATGTTGAAGTAACAAAATGTTACATAAAATATGAAAAAAAAAGTATTAAATAAAGAAACGAAAGAATGTTAGCTTCAGTGAAACCGAAGTTTTTACACTCTTCATAATAGTGCGAAACAATTTCTCCGTGTATTTTCCTGAACATCATTTTCCATATTATTTGTGCATGTATATTTATTTATTTATTTATTGGATTTGTTTAACGGTTCACTGTGAGTATGTTATCCCACCAAATAAAACCTTGCGTGTGAATTTTAAGCTGGTAATGGTCGTGTTTCTTTTCTCTATGTACACCATTTACATTTGCATTAACATTTTTCGAACTGTCAACTTGAAATTTGGTACGGAGGCAACGTATGTCGAAATTGATCTGGTACGCTGACTATAGTGGCTAGCTCCCGTACATGCCCACCAATCATTTTATGGGTTCCGTATGGAATGTTTTTAGGGTTCCGTACCATATTACTAATACTCCGCAGTCCGTCCGTCTGTCTGTCCATTTGTCACCAGGCTGTATCTCATGAATCATGATAGTTAGACAGTTGAAATTTTCATAGATGATGTATTTCTCCAACAAATACTAAAAAACAGAATAAAAATAAATATTTAAGGGGCTCCCATACAACAAACGTGCCTTTTTGCTCGTTTTTGCTCGATATTGATAACGGCAACAGACAGACGCTTGAAATATTCACTGAATATTTAGCTATATATTCACTTTAAAATAAATAATTAAATTAAAATAAAACAAATATTTAAGGGGGACTCCCATACACACAACACACATGATTTTTTTTTTGTATAGATAATGGTACGGAACCCTTAGTGCGCGAGTCCGACTCGCACTTGGCCGGTTTTTATTATTTCTTGAGCTTTCAATTTCAAACACGAAGTTGTGGGTTAGGGAAGTAAAATTTTTGTTGAAGTTTACCCTTAAAACAATGAATGAAGGCTTTAAATCGTTTCTGTACTGAACGAACAATTTCTAGTTGCATGTGTATTAGTATTAAGCTTCGTTTCAATCGGATTTAACAATTTCTCTTGCTTAAATTTTAAAACGTTGGGCAGCAGCTTTAATACAGATGTTATTATACCTGTACGTATAAGCCAAAAGGATATAATATGTATATTGAAGTATTTATAATTGTAAAATAAGGCGGCGCAGACCCTATAAAGTATATACATAAATTACACTGGCCTACATGTGTTCTGCGAATAAGATGAGTGCTGAACACAAATTTGTGTTCAAAAACTTTCCATCACGTCACGTTTTCGAGAAAATAGGAAAATAGTTGAAACCCCTAAAAACAGCGTTTTTTGGCAGTTTTTGAAAAATCGTGGGCCAAAATCGTGAAGTAATATAAACTTCGCTATTAAATTGTGACGTGATGGAAAGTTTTTGAACTCAGATTTTTTTGTTTTTTCGTGTTTAGCATGAAACATCCAATCGGAAACACTAGGTCCTATCTTATACGCATTGTTATTGATCAAAAGGTGAGTCGATATATCCTTGCCCATTAGTCTGTCTATATGAAATACGACATCTCTAAACCGACACTAAACCTCTATATTTAGACTATCCTGTCTCCAACCTAGACAGATTGTATGAAATAAAGTAGCCAACTCCACCATAAGGGATAGCCCGATACAAATTTATTTTCCTACTTTCGAGTTTTTGTATGAAGAGTGTGAGTGGATGAATCTTACGCAGTTTGTCTGAAAGTTTGTAACGCATTAAAGGAGGCGTCGTAGACCCCATAAACCAAATATATATTTTTGACTTATGAAATGACTCTTCACATATATATCAACGATTGTGATCGCCCCATTTTTTTGGGGTAGCACACACACACACAAACCACCCGCTCACTTTTGCTTTTTTTTGTATGGAACATGATTTTTATTGAAGTCAAGTTCCATTGATAGAAATTTTATATGGTCGCTTTTTAAAGACGGACGCTTCATATAAATATCAAGGGGCGTGTTGCGCTCACTTTTAGTGGTAGCCCCATAAAAAATTTACCGCCCACTTTTTGGATTTTGCATGAAAAACTTTCTTATTACAATCCGACAATTTAAAATTTAATATAATGGCTTCTTATGGATAAACCGGGGTAATTTTCCCCCTTTTTAGCGGCAGCCCCAAACAAACCCACCATCAAGTTTTGGTATTTTTCCTAAACAACTTATTCCTTTGAAGTCAACTAGACATTTGACATGGTTACTTCGTATAGTCGGACGCTTCACATAATTATAAAGGGAGTACCGCGACCATTTTTCAGGGTAGGCTAAAACAAACTTACAACTTACTTTTAGGTTGTTAGATTTTACAAATACATTTTTCTTTACACCTGCTAAGTTTACAGCTTGAAACTTCGTGTGAATGGCATTAAAGCTTCGATTCTACCGAAGTTAACTTTTTCTCTTGATTTTGATGTTATATAAAAAATCAAAGATATTTATTTTTATTTTAAATCTCAAAAAAATTAAAATCATTTAGTGATTTTTATTCTGAAAATCAAAAAATAAAAATCGCTCGATTTATTCATGTTCAAAGTCCTTTCCATATTGTGACTATTCCTGTATGTTTTATTTAGACTAGATTGTCTTAGTTAGAAAAAATGTGCTAATGTGGATGTTAATAAAACTAGAGTTTCCTAAATTACATGTAGGCCCTAATTTTTGCTGGCATGTGGTCTCCTTTGACAGGACCAAAAAATATATATGAGCTTCTTTCCATTTAGAAAATAACATCAGAGCACAACTCTTCCAGCAACTCATTGCAATTTCTTTTTTTTTTTTAAATATTCCCTTAGTCCTGACAAGTTGTACTGTAAAAATCTCACTTGAATAATCATAGAAAGAAGATATTAAGAGATTATAGTATTGCGGCAGAATATAGTATTATCCTACGCCTACTCCTATAGGGTAAAGAATGGCATATGCTCAAAGCACATGTTCAAACATTTAAAAGCATGCATTTCTGCAGCGATAGCCCCCCTTGGTATCCCATGTACTATAATTAACTAATGAGTATATATTAGTTATGACGCAATTTTCGATTCTTAAAATGAAATAATTTTTTTTTTTTTTTGGAAGAATACGTCAGATATAGCATGATTCGATAGTTGAACGTGTTTATCATTGGAAATTCATATGATTCACATAAAGTTTTTTCTGAGAAGAACGATATAAGTAGCAAAAATTTTGCAACGTGCGGTCAATATAATGATGAGAGCTTGTGGCTAAGTTCGAAACTTATTCATCAATATATGTCTCTTCTAAAGTAGTCCCCTCACTTGTGTTAGCACTTTTCTGAATCATCGAAGCACTTCTGATATGCGCTTTTTGGGATGCGGTCTTTATCTCCTCAATCGTGGCCAAATCCCGTTCTTTCATGAATTTTTTTTTCAGTTTTGGGAAAAGTCCGATAAATACATTGGCTGAGGAACGACTACGGTGTTGTTTTTGCCAAAAAATCAGGAACACACAACAATGTGTGACAAGGTGTCTTATCGTGATGCAGAAGCCATGAATTGTTTTGTCACTTTCTTCATATTGCTTCACGCAAATGACGCATATCTTCAAGGTAATATTCTTTGTTGACCGTACGACCATCTGGCAAGAACTCACGATGCCATTATATTACGCTCTGTTTCCGACCGCATAACCATATACCGAAGCTTCATCGCAAGTTATGATCGTTTTGAGTAAATCTGGATCGTCGTTGGCGTCATTCAACAGCTCCTTGTGCTATGCACATGCGACGTTTGTTTAAGTCACAATTTAACAGTTTTGGGAAAACATGCCCAAACATCCGAAAAAATTGCATGGCGTGAGCCAGCCGATATGCTGACATCCTCATCAACTTCTCTAATAGTGATTCGACGATTCTCCATAACAATTTTCTTCACTGCTTCAACATTTTCATCGCTTGTTGACGTGCTGGTGGGTCCAGGCCGTTCATAGTCATTAACATCTCGGAGTTCTGTGAAGAGCTTGTACCACTTATAACGCAATTTTTTGCCCAAAGTAAACTCGTCATATGACACAGTCAACATTTTAAATGCGTTGGAGTACTTAATCATATTTTTCACATAAATTTAATACAGATTCTTTGATCCATTTTTTTTTTCGATAGAAATAAATCGCCAAGCAGACCAAACAACGTCTAACGTTTATATCTGTCAAAAACAAAAGAAAAATGTAAAATGACTGATCATGTCAACATAAGCTGAGAACATGTGTACCAACATAAAAAAATCGAGAATCGAATGCACATAGTCCTCGAAATTTGAAAAGTAACCCTTTTTTTACACATTATCAAATTAATAATGTTATTTAAATTATTTGAAATAAACTATTCTTTATTCAAGAGTACGTGAATACAAACATACTTAAATTTTTATACTATCCACACATAGTGTGAATAGTATTATAATTTTATCACATAGTTTGTAACGCATTAAACGAAGTATCGTACGTCCCATATATTTATATATTCTTGATCAGCTCGACAAGACAAATCGAACTAGCCATGTCCGTCCTATCTGTATGAATAAAAACGAATCCCACCGTTTTTAAGATATCGATCTGAAGTCAGATATAGATACTTCCTATGTTTCTAGCCTGAGCATATGTCACAACTAGCATGCCACACCCACTTTTAAGGGTAGCTACCATGCAAACTCACTGCCCACTTTTCGAATTCGAATTTGCGTGAAAACAAACGATCTGCACCTACTTGCGTAGCTAGAACTGCGAGAGTAACATTGGACAATTCGAAAAGTACTGCGAAATTTTTTGCTAACCATATACATTTTTATTTTCCTTTGAACACTATGCACACTATGCATAAGTAAATATTTTTAAAGAAAAAAATAAAAGTGAGAACCAAAACCTTACCGGTACAAATGCTTTGGAAAAAGGTTCCACTTTTAAAAAATGTAAATATCGGTTCTGGTATCGGTTTCGGTTCTCACTCGGTTCATTTCGTTCAACGGTTCCAGTTCTGCTTTTATAGCCTGCGGCAAATGTTGATTATTTCATATATTAAAAAACGAAATGCTCGGATAAATTCCCGTTAGATTTTCGATATAAAGAAATACACCGTAACTTACCCTCTCTCTACCTCTCTGTTGCTTTCATTCTACTTTACACTAAGAATTTAATCAGGTCAAAAGTTTCAAATATAAGAGTACGTAAACGAACAGATAAATTGAGAAGAAAAAATTGACATTATTTTCAAGAAGTCATCGGTTTTGGATTTATTTTTGTGCCACCTATTGTTGATTTCATTTCTGACTCCAAAAATTGACTGGATCATCTATTTTTCACATAGTTCTTCCCAGGATTGATCAAGTGCCAAATCTTCACCACAACTTATACGAATTAAGGCAAACAGCAAGCAATGGTATGGTAAAAGAGTTGTGTTTCGATGTCGTTTTCTAGAGAGGATTGGATATAAAAAAACCCGAGAAAATATTAAAAAGAAACAACCAATTTTCCACTACAGTGGAAGAAACCAGATGCTCGCAGAGATAAATTGAATTGAAAACAAGTGCTCAAATAGCTTTATTGAATATTAAGTAGCTGCCTGTGATTCAATCACTGATATCAGTTGCCACTCGATACTTTCCTCTCTAGTTAACTAATATTAATTGAAAATGTCAACCCCACATTAAGGGGTAGCCTCTATACAAACCTGACCCCCATTTTTAAGTGCAATAAATGAAAATGGTTTTGGTTTTGTTGTTAATTATGAGTAGCCAAATTTGATGTATCTTACGCAAATCGTAATAAAATATATCGCATAAGTCCATGTCGCACAGTGAGAGAAACGGCTGATTTAGCAGCGATTAATTCAAATTTCAACTTGAATCTTGGCGCCAATATCGTTTCGTAATCGATTACTAATATATCCGATAGGCCAAAAACACTTATCGTTTCGCTAATCTCTGAATATTAACACAGCTGTAAAGCTTCAGACACAACATATGTTCCACCAGCTGCTGTCAACCGCTTTCCCGCCAATTTTGATCACGTGCTGAAATTTGCATACAATTTCGTTTAAAGTTATCTAATTAATAACAAAAGAAGTGTTTGTGATATTCAATATTCACATTGTAGTGCTTCTAAGAGATACTATAATGTTTAATAAACTTAACTTTCCACACATTATTTTTAAATTATTTTTTTTAGCTTGAATGTCAGTGTCCAAGAGAGTGCTATATGCAGTATGGCATATGGAAAATGATGTTTCCAAAAAACTTTTTGGAGTGGAGACATACATCTACAGCAATATTATTGATAAAAATAAATATGAAGATAGTGAATGCTCTAAAATAGCTGTGAGAGTAAACAAAATTTTACCAAAAAATTGACGTTGAAATGGGGAGAGAACCTTCGAATTCGTAAAAATTTTGAAATAAGCAACAAGGAATGGTTATATGATGAGCTTATATTGGTGGACCTAAGCTCAAATGCTGGACGATGCGAACTTAATTTTACAGATAGTCAGGAAAAAACAAAAAAAAAAAAAAAAAGTTTCGGACATCGTTAAAGAAATTCCGTGCGATGAGCTTATATCTGCGGCCAGTACTAGTTTGTACAATTCTGCCAAGGGAAGTGCATCTAAGATAATATCTTCATTAAACTCCGATGAAAGTTTGCCCAAAAAAATAAAATCAGTTATTCAATCCGATGATAACTAACCCATTATATACACCTGTTGCCCTTCCGATAGGTATGGTGTCAGAAGAAGCTCTCGAGGCCAGAAATAAAGATCTGAGTAAATTTCACTTACACCACACTCGAAAAAATTCGCGTGAAAACACGATGGAAACACGATGGACGAAATTTAAAAAAATAATAAATAAAAAATTTGCACTAACACAAAAAATTATTTCTATATTAATTTGGCGTATCTTATCTGAATTTGTGGTATATCAATCTACAAAACAAAATTATCCGTACAAAAATAGCATCATTTTTGCAGAAGTTATTAATTAATCGCCGGGTCGGGCCTCTATATTTTGGTATTTATTTTTTTTAGTATTTGTACGAATTTTGTTTATTTTTTGCTTTTTGTTTTTATTCTTGATAAAGCTAGGAAATGTCAAATATGGCATATCTTATCTGAATCGTTACAAAATATTTCATATAGGCCATGGTTGGACCCCGAACATGGCCTCAAATTTTTGAATTTTCGAATTATTGTATGAATTTTTTGTTTCTACTTTTAATTAATTATAACTTTTCATCAATTTATAAAATACGACACAGTACCCGGCGCGTTGCTGCCATTCCCCTTGCCTCTCCTTTCCCCAACCACTCCATTGCCCTACCCCACCTTCCTCCTGCCCCTTTACTCTACCTCCAATTCTCCTACGCCTCTTCTCGTGTCCCTTCTCCAACCAGCCCTTAAGCTGCCCCCATTCCCCTACCTCTCCTTACTTTACCACCCCTTTTCACTTCCCCTTCGATACCATTAACATGTATACAACATTTCATCCCTCTATCTTAAATGGTACCCAGCGCGTTGCTGTCATTCCCCCTGCCTCTCCTGCCTTTCCAATGATCCATCCATTCCTATGATCCCTTATCCTACCTCCCATTCCCCTATCCCTTTCCCCCCTGCCTCATTTAATTACAATCCTTCCCTAGCCCTCTTCCCCTTTGCCTTCCCCATTCCATTACCTACCCTTCCTTTAAAACCTCTTCTTAATCCCCTTTCCCCTGCCCTTTAAATCAAATTTAATCAAACATTTCATGCCTCTAAACCACCATCCATCTACCACCACGTCTCATACGACATAACAGCTAGTTTCTAATATTTTGCTATTCAAGCCGCTGCGAAAGCTCGATACTCGACTCTCTTGCACGCGATTGCAACGCGTATTCTCTCTGACTTGCAAGACGATTTTCAGTTTCTAATGAAGATTCTCCATTGCGACGTATTTTTGATGCCCTCGTCTGGGAACTATTTCTAGAAAGTTGAGATCTTGATCTTTTTGTCATTTTAAAATGATTAAGTATTTGTTTAGGTTGCTGGGTTTTGTTCTGAAAAGAACATTTGTCTAGTTTTAAAAATAACTTTTTTCTTTCTTATTACCTACTAAACGAACACTTTTTGTAGAACACATCAATGTTCTGCAAAGCCGTAGTACATTGCATATTTTGTTCTATTATCAATAGTTTTCGCAGCGCCCTCGATGTAAGGAATTTTTAAGCACATTTTCTTACACCTTTGGTTACATTATTGGAGTTTTAGTAAGGATCACCAATTTTTTTGAAAATATAATATAGCATATTTCACCCAGGGATAGTGTACCTTCGAAACAGTGAAAGAATTTTTGCAAATCGGTCCAGTAGTTTCGGAGCCTATTCAATGCAAATTTATAATATTAGTTAGAAAAGACCAAAAAAGAATACAATTTTTGGTTGATATAAACAAGCTGCAGGGTATTTCGAAGTTGAGCACACTTGACTACAGCGTTCTTTGTTGTCTTGTTATATACATAGATTAACATTTTTTTTTTTTTTAATTGCTATTTAAAATAGAGTTTGTCACTCACTAAAATAGAGTTTGTTACTACACTTTTGTGCTAAAAAAAACGTTCAAGTTTATATTGACTGTAATATAAAAGTTTTGTGAGCCGTGGGTTTGTATTGGGACACAATTTCTGATCGGTATATTAAAAACAGTAGGACTAGTCTTGATCCACACAGACAGGAGACAAACGCACAGAGAGACAGTTAAAGGAACAGACAATCAGAGAGACGGATACATATACTTTACGGGGTCTCCGATGCGTTCATTACTGACAAACTCCGTGACAAAATTATAATCCGTGTGAAGAGGAGTAACAAGAAAAAACGATCTTTTCATTTCCAATCATTCGAAATTTTTAATCGAATTGTAAAACATCAACGAGGGAGTTTAGATAGGGACTACCCCAAAAAGTGGGCGGTACACGCTTACTAGTAGATGTGTATAAAGCGACCATCTATAGGACGCCACCATATCGAATTTCAAGTTGATATTAACGTTTTCCATACAAATGCATTAAAGTGAGCTGTGTGTTTGTATGGGACTACCTCAAGAAGTGGGCGGGACACGCGCATCAGTATCTGTATATGAAACGGTTGTCCACTAAAACCCACCGAATCGAATTTCAAGCTACTATTTATTTAAATAAAGAATTTTTTCATAATAAATACAAAAGTGGGTGCCGGGTTTGTATGGGGGCTACCCCAAAAAGTGGGCGGCATGCGCCCACTAGTCTATGTATGTTAAACGGCTGTCCATAAAAAGACACAATATCGCATTTCAACCTAATATTGACTTTGATAAAGAAGTTTTCCCCCGGTTCAAGTATATGTGAAGCGTCCATCCACTAGAAGCTACAGTATCAATTATTAAATAGATATTTACTACAACAAAAAAGATTTTCATACAAAAAGTAAAAAGTGGGCGGTGGGTTTGTTCGCGAGCTACCCCAAAATCAATCTTGATACTCTATTAAACTGCAATAAAAAGAAGTGTATGGGCAACATTTCAACTGGATAGCATTAAAATTTGGTGCGAAACAACATACAGACGGACAGACAGACAGAAAGACGGACAGGGCTAGATCGACTCCTCTCGTCGAGCTGATCAAACATTCAGACAAACTGACAATACCATTTCACACTATGTGTGTATTAATTTATCGTTTAGTGGCTATTTTCACTTATTTTAATTTCATAAAACCCCGTTACGTTATATCTATAAAATTGAATGCATTATTTACGAATTAAAAAGTAGCAACCACAACTTGCAATGACTTTTCCAGATACGTAGTAGTCTGCCTTTTCAATAATGGGTTACCTTAAGTTACCTCAAGTGGGAGATGGGAGTCTGCAGAAGTGGAAAGTTTTTTGCTCATTCTCTTGCAGTTCACGTTAGGATACGTATCCCCTGGGTAATGCAAGGAACCTCCATGGTGGGCAAATTTTGAAGGCAACCACTGCCTTTAATTAGTAAAACAACATTTCCAGCGAAGACACAGAGGAAGCCTCGGATACAATATTCCTTTGATGACGACCCCCGCAAACGATTAAGAGACCACGGATATGGGCTGGTGCGTATATGCAGCTGGTTGATGCCCTCGACAAATTTAAGGCTGCCGTCACCGCAATATAGGAAATGCGATGAATAGAACAGCACTGTTAAAAAAAAGCATCCTTTGACATCTATTATAGTTGCCATGCGAGGAAGCAGGAATACGGATACTGTTTCGTGGTTAATAGGAAACTACGAGGCATTGTCACCACTTTCATACATCCGGACGAGCGACTGGCCATGATACGTATCAAGGCTAAGTACTTCACCATTAGCATCTCGAACATCTCTTCGAGCGCTGCCCCAATCACGATGCAAAAATCGATTTCAAAGCCAAAATTGGGATTTTCACACTGCAACATACTCAAGGCTACTTGGCACAGTCCCGATCAAGGCACACGTAACTAAATTGATCATTCTGAGATCGACGGAAGGCGCGGATCGAGCGTGTTGAATGTGCGAACAGTACGAGGTCCCAACATCGACTCGGAAAGCTGTAATCACAACAGACCGCCGAAGCCTTTTAGGCCACACTCCCGACTGTGCTGAGGTTCCTCTCCGGCTTCTGAAGATATAGGTGAGCAGGGGAGACATACATCCTGTTCCATGATTGGTAAGTCAAGTGACCCAAATATAGAATTTATTGCAACTTAAAGCCAATAAACGGTGCACCATTTTGGTTGCATATAAAATGTATACTCCAAATCGTGGTTTAATAGTTTCAAGAAAGGTTAAATCAATAAGTCGGTGCTCAGGTTGGACGTCTACTCAACATCATTTTTAGAAGATAAATACATAATCAAATAAAATAAATTTATAAATTTTACTATACTTAATATTGTGACAAACTTTGCGAAGAAACTTATAAGGATTATAATAAACTTTGTGCGAAGTGCACAAAATTTGGGGAAAGCCTTTAAAACGGAAAAACTAAATAGCCATGTGTGGCGTTGTTTGTATGTTGGTGGGAAGAGTGTTGTAAAATTTGCAGCACCATGATTGTTGGTTATAAAAATAGTCTGACACAAAAGAAAAACGAAGAGATTTGCCATCAAATGCCAGACGAAAAGTGTTCCAACAGTGTAGTGTCTATGTGAAAGGGTTTAGAAGTGAGCTTCAACAGTATGATAGTCCGGCGTAGAAGCGAAGCGGGACCTTTAAAGAGGGTGATGCTGCTACTGTTGCAGAAGTGGGGTTAAAGAACTATTTTAAAACTATTTAGCGTTCGCGCGCGCGTGTATGTGTATATCTATCTATCTATCTATCTATCTAACTATCTATCTATCTGTATGTATGAGTTTGTAGTCTGGTCATTAGTTTGAGTGCGGCGTATGGTGTCCAAAAATATTTAACCCCACTACTGCTAACAACACTTCTTCACCAACTCCGGCTGTTGTGAAGACAATCAGCTGCTGTGGTGCTTTGTGCTACTTTCCGATTCTTAAGCAAGAGCAACGAATGAAAACAACATGAGTTGGAATGGAATAGATTCGTTCGGATAGCAGAGCTGGGCTGGGTATGGCAGGGGTTTCTCTAGCCGGATTAGTTGCACGTCATGTTGCCACTTGAAGTGTTTATGTGCGGATTCATATCAGCATGCGACACTTAATAAAAACAATGCGCTCATCATGATACTCATCGTTGGCGTTGGCGTTGGCGTTGGCGTTGTCGTTGTCGTCACTGTCCTCGCTTTCGTCCTTGGCGTTCTTCTCGAATATATGCGACTTAAAATGGAAATCCTTTTTAGTGCTGCTGTTTTTGTTGTCAGTTTTATTGTTTTTACATTATTTTCAAACACACACACTCACACACACACAGATAGATATGTGTAATATAAAATAATACTAGTGTCCTTCATCTTTGTTGTAATGCTATTGCTCTGTCTGTAGCTGTATATGAGGATGCATGTACGGGTATACTCGTATATGTACATATGTTTGTGTTTATGAGGGCTCTTCTCTATGCCTAAGTATCTGTGTTTGTTTTATTTAAACGAGTGCTTATCCTTTTGGGTTTATAAATTTATAATTAATTGTTTTAAAGTCTCTCGCAGCAGTTGCAGCAAATTAAAATTGGATTGTGCTACTAAGCTGTCTCTGTTTTTCGTCCTGTGTGTGTGTGAATGTATGCATTTATGTATGTATCTATGTAAATATGAATGACCACTGTGTGTGTCGCTCAAGCATTTTTGTGGCATGTAAATCGTTTGTTTTTCGTTTTCTCTCGTTGCTCATGTTAATCGTTTTGTTAATTATCTGTGTTTTTGTGGCACAAATATTAACTTACGGAAAGGTCAATCAGAGGTAATGTGACAATCAGAAGAAAGGAAAAACGCAAAGTGTACCAAACAAATCTAATTTGTCCGGCACCTAGACTTAAACTTTTTATATGAATAACTTTGTAATTGCATGAAAAATCAACTTTATTTAATATGGTGGCTTCATACAAGCCACTAGAAGCAAGAAAAACGTTAACTTCGGTTGAACCGAAGCCATTCACACAATTTAAAACTTAAACGCAGAGGGGTTTTGTATGGGGGCTACTCCAAAAAGGTGGCCATTGTTATATGTGTGTGAAGCAACCATCCACAGGAAGCAACCTTATCGTTTGTCAAGTTGATATTGGCTTAACTGAAGAAGCTTTTCATACAAATGCGTAATAGTGAGCAGTGTGTTTGTATGGGGGCTACCTCTTGTAAAGCACCCGTTCATAAAAAACCACCACATCGAATTTCAACTTAATACTGATTTTAATAAAGAATTTGTTCTTACAAAAACACGAAAGTAGGCGGTGGTTTCGTATAGTGGCTACTCTAAAAAGTGGGCAACTTAAAATATGTGACGCGACCATTAGAAACTACCAAACCAATTATTAAGTTGATATTGACTACAATAAAAAAGTTTTTGATACAAAAAGTCAATAGTTGGCGGGATGATGTATGGGATCTACCCCAAAAAGTGGGCGGGGCGGGGCGGGGCGGGTCAATATTGTTACTCTATTTTACTGCAATAAAAGAAGTGTAGGTGCCAATTTACAATTGGAAACCATAAAAATTGCTACCTAAAAATGCACAACATCTAGACGGATATTGCCAGATCGACATGCCTGCAAAGTCTTTAGTCTGTAACTTTATGTACAGTCTTTCAGCTCAGACAAATGTGAGCAGACAGCGATTTTTGGTTAGGCACAATTATTTTGACAAATTAAAATACTGAAAAAGCACAGCTCCATTGTAAGGACATTAATATTGAAAACAATAATAAAATTGTATTTTACTTAATGGCTTGGCTTGAATGACCTTTTGGAGGCGACGTGTTACTGAACCCACCGATGATCGGAGATATTCAATCGGAGTCTCATTCCAAATGGATGTCACTTCGGAAATGGTTCCTTCTCTAGTTTTATTTAATGACGCACATTTTTTTAGTTTTATATATGCCCACATGTTTTCAATGCTCTGAGCTGGCCTATCCAACGTACTAAGTTTAATCACTGAGAATTTTTTTTTGTAAATTTACTGTGGCATTATGCGTTGTCCTGTTGCAGGGAACTATAATTCCCCCATTAGTTTCTCTCCTGACGAGCATGAGAAATTATTTAAAGTGCGCAAATATTGATTTAGTCCAGTGATTGGCACAAATTCATCAAAGCCGCTGTAGGTAATGCATCCCCAGAACATAATAAATCCTTCACCATGACTCACTTTTTGGCACATTGAGATTGTGAAAGCCTTACAAACCATAGCGAAATCGATTAGCTTTGTTTTGCATTGCTATGTACTGAATTTGTCTTGCTAGGTAAATCTGGAAATTTGCTTCGCTCAAGCGCTGCCGAATCGTCCACTCACTTATTTAAGTCTTGTGACATTTTTCCTTCATCTGCAGCAACATTATGTTGTAGTTGAACGTCTGCCTTAAATTTGCGTAAGAGGATTCGGTCTTCATTTGGAGTAATTTTTCGTATTGGTCTCGATCGTGGCAAAGACACACAAATTAAAGAGAGCAGTGTCAGTCGACAGTCAGTTGCAAAAACTACAATTAGGAGCTTGTCAAAATAATTGTGCCTAAACAAAAATCTCTGTCTGCTCACATTTTTATCAGCAGAATGAGTGCGCATAAAGCTATAGACTAAAGGCTTTGGAGGCATGTTCGTGTTGATATGCACATTATTTAAAAAAAAAAGTACCGTTGTTTTACGGAGTTCAACCAAACATAAGCTAATATTTAAAAGTAAGGTTTGCCAAAATAAATGTGCACATGACTGTAGCTAATATCTAAAAATCTTATCAGTTTGCTGACAGTACTCTCAAATATATTGGAAAGAATATTTCTTCGGAGAGTTGTTCCACAACTTACTCGAGGCATACTTTCCGAACACCAGTTTGGATTTCGACGCAGTCATTGCACTCCGGAATAGACTCACCGAATTGTAAAGGAGATAAGCGGATGCTTCGAAAATAAACCATATTCCGCTGCAATATTTCTTGACTTAAAACAGGTTTTTACCGTGTGCGGCACGAAGGTCACCTTTACAAAATAAAATATATACTACCTGCATCACAATATCTATAGCGACGGTTGTATGTAAGATGCCAAGATGCGTACTGTACTGTGAAAAGCATCCACTCTGGGGTATCAGAAAGCAGTGTACTCTACTCTACACGTTGCATACATCAGATATGCCTGACCCAATATAATCACAAAAACTCCGAGTGCAAAAGTTGCACCACTCGAGTTTCAAGGATACCTAAAAAATACAGGCCTGGATCAATAAATGGAAAACATTAGCGAATGCTGAAAAATCAGTTCACACAAACGTATTTAGTTGGACAAAAGGTTGCATTGGAAACCCCACATTTCAGCAAAAAGAAATCAACTAAACCGGGGAATAAAACCAGAACCGTTAACCGAAAAAACCGATTCGATTTGAGAACCGAAACAGGAACCGATATTTAATTTTTTTTTAAACCTGAACCATTTACCTAAATATTGATAAAATAAAATCAAAGAACTGTACACGAACCTAAGAATGTATACTGGTATAGTTTCAGTTCTAATTTTTATTTTTTTCTAAGAACAATGTTTACTTATGCATAGTGTACTTATTCATATTGTTCAAAGGAAAAAAACCAAAAACAGCTGATACCATAAACCGACAATATGCGTAGTGACAATATTTACAGTGTTTCAAAAGCCATTTTATCTGCCAAAGCTTCGAACGCCGTCCATAAGCTATCCAAGGCAACAAAATAATTTAAAGGAGGAGCCAATTGATTGTCCTACTCGTTGGAGCTCCACCTATATGATGCTGGAGAAGAAGTTGTGCGTCAACTTTGCGGTAACAAATACTGACTTTCTTATAGAAAGAAAAGTCTGGGACTAAAGTTCAAAGTCAGCAGTTGGTTTTTGGGCCACTTTTACGCTATTTGGCTTAATTTTTAAATTTTAATTGGCAAACAAGCTGGCCTACGTGCGGCCTTGGCTGATCGACGATTGGAGAGCCATCTGAGTAAGTAAGTAAGTAAAAAAGCTACTGCTTTAACCAAACTTTTAGTCTCTGAATTAGAAAACCGTGAGTCAATTCTATTCGAGAATAGTGCCTTTTTATGTTTCATATTTGTAGACCCCCGAATAAAAAAGAAATGTATTAGCTTTAATTAAGGGTTTTCTCAGACTAAAACGATTAAAAAACAAAGAAAATGTACTGAAATGGTGTTGAGAAAATTTCCCAGAACTATTCGAATTGTCAAAAGTTACTTACTCAAACACAGCAGAAGATACATTAAAAAACTGAATAACCATCTCAAACAAACTAGCTTTCAATCTTCTTAATAAGTCGACAGCATGCCGGTGATTAAAGCGAGTCCATCCTCTGAATCTGCCTCTTCGCAGAGGGTAAACTTCTAGTACAATTGCATTCTATATCATTTTCAGGTTCTATTCTTAAGAATCCAAAGTAATTTATGTATTACTTAATTAATTTGTCGGACTGATGGCTAATAAACATAAATTAAAAATAAAAAAAAAATGTTTGGTTCCCTAAGCCGCAATACATCATTTGCCAGTGATGACACAGAGGAATGTTCGGATACGATCCCCATTTGATACACAACGACCACAGCAAACTATTTAAGGACGACGTTTAACGGATATGCAATTGTTATATCTGGACCCTCCATAGGAAATATCCGGCTAACCAGCTGGTTGATGTTCTCGACAAATATGAGGATGACATTTGCGCAGTACTAGAAATACTATGGATAGGCAAATGTTGCTCTACAAATGCATCTTGTGACATATGTTATAGTTGCCATGCGTTGAAGTGTGAAGCAGATCCGCACCTTTTGACGAGCGCCTGACCGCGATACGTATCAAGGCTTAGTACATTAATTATATATTAATTTGTACATACGCCCTGACAGAAGACAAAGACAAAGATTCGGCCAAAGATTAGTTTAACGAGCGCCTAGAACTTCTCTACGAGCGCTGACCCAATCAGTATGTCATAATCGTACTTGGCTATTTTAACGCCAAAGTTAATAAGAAACGAATATTTGACATAACATACGCAACAAATAGCCATCACGACGCTATCTCCAGCAATGGATAGAACCTAATCGACTTCGTCGCAGGTCGGAACATGATAATCAGCACCTTACCATCTACTAGGATAGTTGTCGCAGACCCTACCAAAGATGGTTTCAACATCGACTCAGACCACTACCTTGTCCCAGTCAAGGTACGCTCTAAGCTCAGCATTGTTTACGCGTACGTCAATACGAGAGAATTATTTTTTGAACTATTTTAAGCCAATCTTCTTCAGAAAACAGCAACAACAACAAAGAAAGATATGTACAAATCAGGTGACTAACTAAAATACCATGTTCCCGCCTCAATTCCCAATATAACAATATAACACTGTTTATTTAATGAGTTAAAATTAGAGTGAGCAACAGAATATTTACTATAATCTACGCTTTAACCACTTTGCCCAAGTATTTCTTTTGAAATGACGCGATTTAATATTTTTTAAACGACTGAGACTACGACGGAACCAAAGTAATCTACATGCAAAATTAGATACAGTAGTGATAGGAATACATCTGTCAAAATAATTGAAAACAGTGGAATAGAGAGTATTCAATGCCGTCTCAATATCTGTACAGACATTCAAAACTGATTAATCGGTCCTGAAGAGTAAATCATTTAACTTTGCGTATTCGGTTTTTTTTTCTATATATGTGACACGAAGAAGAGATCTGTCATTATTACATGAGCATGGAACTTTATCTAGCTGAAAATAGAGCTCCAAAGTAGGATGGTAATTGTCTTCAGACAGTGTAATCGTGGAATCGGATATGTTGAAACCATTGTCAACCAACACAAGATCTAGAAGCCGACCTGAAATGTTGCAAAGGACAAATCAGGAATACTATCATACTCATAGTTAGCTGATGAAAATCATAATTAGCTGATGGAATTAGCATAGACGAATCATCGACCGTTGACCAACTTATACTCTGGGTGGGTGGGTGTTGTGTATGCCCATTAGTACAATATATGTCTGTGAAGCGAAAATCCATCAGAAGCCACCACATCGAATTTCAAATACGATGTACGGAAGAATTGTTTGCATTTCATCGCAATAAATGTGCAAAATTAAATAGCCAATTTCTTTAATTGGCAGTATACCAGGTGTGTTCAAAAGAAAAAAGGCGACTTTTATTTTCATCGAAAAAGATTTTTTTATTCATCAATATCTATTTTGTCTCCTACAAAATAATACCCCTTACCACCAGCGCTTTTTTCGATCCTCGAAGCACTTCTGGTATGCTCTTTTTGGTATAGCCGTGAGCTTTTCCAGCGATGCGGTCTTTATCTCCTCAATAGTGACACACACAGACACACACAAGCACACATAAAACGCGATTCATGGCTCTTTTCATTTTTGAGAACAGAAAAGATCCCAGGGGTCAAGTCCAGTGAATACACTAGCTGAGGCATGATTATGGTGTTATTTCTGGCTAAAGAATCACGAACAAGTAACGATGTGTGAGCAGGTGCATTATAGCGATGCAAAAGCCATGAAATGTTCTTCGTATTCACATCACACAAACGGCGCATAACTTCAAGGTAATATTCCTTATTGAAACTACGACCTTATGGTGAGAGCTCACGTTGCAATGCGCCGTTGTAATCTAAAAAAATTGTGAGAAAAACTTGTACATTTGACCGAACTTGGCGTGTGAACTTTTTATTCGGCCTTGGTCTCTTTGGTCTCCTTTTTCGTCATCAGTTATGACCCTTTTGAGTAACTCTGGATAGTCCTCGACGTTGTTCAACAGCTCCTGAGCGATGCTCAGGCGACAGTTCAAAACATCAGGTAAAATTGCATGGCATGAGCCAACCGAAATGCAGACATCCTCAGTAACTTCTCTAATAGTGATTCGACGATTCTCCATAGAAAATTTCTGCACTGTCGGTCGGCAGTGAATGGTGATTCACCAGTACGTCCTTGATGGCCTCAAATGTGAAGACCTCAAAATAAACCCGCCAAATACCACGGTCAACATTTTATGTGCGTTGGAGCACTTATTTTTTTTTTACATCATTCACATAGATTCAGTTTGTCTGAAAGTTTGTAACGTATATTCTTGATCAGGATACACACTATCCCACACACGTATGGCTTACTGACTTTCCCACCAGCACATCCACGAAGTACAGTACATCCTCTCCTGGCCTATTAATTTTAAATATTTTAAGATTACTGAAATAAATCGCAATGTAAACGTAAAACAAAATTACTCTATTGATTGTCTGCCGAAGCCAGTTCCAAAGAAATAAACCTGCACTGGGCAACGCGACCAAGGCATCTCATTTGAAGAAACAGTCAGGGCGATGATCGATAATGGCGCCACACGAAGCTTTATGAGCCAAGAAGTAGCGAAGGTATTGGAGAAACAGGACACCGCTCAGAACACGATATTGACTGTACATATGGCTGACGGTACATTTTTAACAGTTCACAAGACCCTACGCCTTCCTGTAAATTTCGGAAACAAAACAGCGTTTATCAACCTACCAGAAGTAACGGACCATATATTACTACGTATGGGCTTTCTAACGCAAAGCTATACCCGACTTATCTGCAATGGGCTAGCTATCGAAGTTTCTAATATGACAAGAACCGGATAACACTCAGCATCTACGGTAACCAACACAGAAACGGTATCAGAAAGTCACACCACAGAGTGAGTTAGTCCGTTGTCCAAAGGTGGAGACAACTTCGCAGCTAAACTATCTCACCATGCTTTGAGGGACCTTACCAAATAATTAACTTCTCTTCTACAGTCATCGTACAATTGAAATCGGACACGAAATGAAACTGTACGACGATTCGACAGCTACGACCGGGCACTAACCACTAATAACACAAGCGAAGAATCAAAATCAATCTTTAATTATCATTTTTTTTTTTTGTTTAATGGGAGTTTGATTTTGCTCTGATAATATAATCATTGATTAATCAAAAGACATTAATTTTAGACAAAGATTGTTAAAATGTATCGCTGAAGAAAACAATGACTTCAAATAACAGATAAGTTTATTTGCGGCCGTTGCGTGAAGGATTATATTCGTTGGTACACAAAGCTCTTCGTGTATTATTACACCAATTAAAAGCAACAATCGAATGTATACCAAACGGCGGGGGGAGGGGGTGGGTTGGTGGAGAATAAAGAATTTTGCCCATACGACACAAGTCATTGCATTAGACGTTCACGAATGACAAACCATTTGCTAGACAAAAGTAGCTTATTCAAGAAGAAGAAGAAGAAGAAGAAGAAAATAAAATTCTGTCCAAATAATAACAAAAAACAAAACAAATAAAAATTTGAATATCGAAACAGCTCAGAATATGCAGCACCCTCTTGAAATATTCTGTATGAACAATTTGTGAGTTATAATAATAAAATTCAATTCATAATTCGCAAACAGTTAATAATATGGAGGCTACCTTCACTGAGTAATATCTAGAGAATTTTTTATCATTCACATTAAGTATATATACATATATATATTCTTGATCAGCTCGGCGAGACGAATCGATCCAGCTGTGTCTGTTTGTCTGTCTGTCTTGCTGTTGCGCATTTTTGGGGACCAATTTTTAATATATCGCATTGTAAGTCAGCACATACACTTATTTTTATGGCAGTTTAATAGAGTATCAAGATTGACCCGTTATGCCCACTTTTTAAGGTAGTGGGCGTAACAAGTTCTTTAAAAACTTTTGTATTGTAGTCAATAACAACTTAATAATTATTGTGGTAGTTTCCAATGACCCCCATAAAAACCTTCCGCCAACTTTTGTGTTTTAGTATTAAATCAATATTTGCTTGAAATTCGTTTTGGAATTGTGGTAAATGGTTCCAAAGTCGAACAGTATGTATAAAGAGTTGTCTTCTCGACTGAGAAAAGCTTTCTTTTTCATACAAATATGTATATGGGTTCGTTGGTATAAATTATTTTATGAATAAATATAATTGTTTTGAATTTTATCAATGATTTGATATGCGGCTTTGCGCACTGTGGTCAATGTAGTTATTTGTATACCACATATATAGGTGGGTTAAACTCCCTCGCTTTTTGAAGGGTAGTCCCCATACAAATACATCCCTCACGTTTGGTTAATTGTATGGGAAAACTTTTTTGTAACAGGCAATATCAACTTGAAATTTGATATCAGCTTCTACAGGGCTTGTCCTGCCAACTTCTAGGCGTCGTCCCCATACCATCCACATTTAGGTTGTTATATGATCGACTATTTTATACCCTTTATATGGTATGTTTTTCCGTAATAGGTTGCCTAGTTGCAACTTTCAAAACTTCTGATATCGACTTTCTTACGAAAGACTTATATTTTTGAGTTGTATTATTGACATTGATTGCAATTTGCGTTTCTTATGAATATGTAGCTAAGTTTTTGAAATGCTTCTTTCCCTGATAGCGTCACAACTGGCGGCATAATTGAAATATTGTGTAACAAACAGAAGTCTACATCAATGGAGATAGATATTTATTGCCATTCAATGGCTAATGACCAATAACAGTTCTTTTGCAAACGCCCCAAACTGATCACAAACATCCGCTAGACACGAAGTGAACCAATTGTGAGAAGGGAACCGACTCCCTTCAATTTGGTGTGCTATTGAATTGATGCAGCAACTTTAAAAGCATTTCCACATAAAGTGTCTTCTACTGCTGGTGGTTCTTTGTAACAACTTGGCCGCCTTCCCAAAAGAATTGAAATGCTCAGAGATAATTCTTAGCCATAAGCCTGGAAAACATGCAAATGCGATATCTTCGTATATTTGAAAGAATATTTCTTCTGAGAGTTCTTCCATAACTTAATCGAGGCATACTTCATGTCAGTCATGGCACTGCGGAACACATTCACAGAATTGTAAAGGAGATAATCGGTTGCTTCGAAGATAAACAATATTCCACTGCAATATTTTTTGATTTAAAACAGGTTTTTGATCGTGAAGGTCTCCTTTACAAAATGAAATAGTTACTACCTGCATCTATTCCTGCTAATGCGAAGGTTTTATATCCGATGCAAAGATACTTACTCCACTGTCAAAATGATCCACTCTGGGCTATCTCAAGGCAGTGTATTAGGCGTCTTACTCTACACGTTGCATATGTTAGATATGCCATAGGCGCAAAAGCTCCAAGAAATACAGAAATACAGAAAAATCAGTTCACACAAACGATTCTAGTTGGACAAAATGTTGAATTGGAAACCACAAATTTTAGCAAAAAGAAAGCAACTAAACCAGGGCATAAAACCGAAACCGTTAACCGAAATTAATCGATTCAAATTGGGAACCTATACCGGAACCGTTATTTAAATTTTTTTTTAAACCTGAACCATTTACCTAAATATTGATAAAATAAAATCAAGGAGCGGTACACGAACCTAAATTGTTTTTGTCATTTTTATTTTTTTCTAAGAAGAATAATTACTTATGCATAATGTTCAAACAAAAAACAGCTGATACCATAAACCGACAATATGCATAGTGGCAATATTTACGCAGTTTCTCAAAAGCCATTTTAGCTGCCAAAGCTACGCACGCCGCCCATATACTACAAAATGCTAGATAAGAATTTAAAGAAGGAACCAATTGATGGTCCTACTCGTTGGAGCTCGAACTATATGATGCTGGAGTATCTGCTGGAGAAGAAGTAAGACTTATGTGCCAACTTTGCTGTAGCAAATACTGATTTTTTTATAGAAAGGAAAATCTGGGATTAAATTTCAAAGTGAGCAGTTAGTTTTTGCCGACTTTAACGATATTTGGCTTAATTTATGAATTCAAATTGGCAAAAAAAAGCGGGCCTAAGTGTGGCCTTGACCGATCGACGGTTGTACAGCCACCTAAGTATGCAAGTAAGTAAGTAAAAAAAGCTACTGCTTTAGCTAAACTTTTAGTCTCTGAATTAGAAAAGCAAGAGTTTACTGTATTCAAGAATAATGCCTTTTTATGTTTCATTTTTACACCTCCGATATAATGTAAAGCTGACTCCTGAACATAAAAGCATATGTATTGCAGTTTTGACAGATTTAGGTTGCAGAGTTTTATCAGTTACTGAAAAAGTTCAACAACTTGAAGAAAGTAGTGCTGGCTCAAGTAATTTATCTGGAACTGGATACGAACTCGATATATACATGAATATCTTTAATGAGAATCGCGAAAATACAAAAAGTTTAATATTTTTAAAAAAATTATCTATTACGATCAATCAATGTCAAAAGTTTCTCTCATGCTTTCAGCTACACAAGTAAACAAAGAGTGTTTTGAGGCCTCAAGTTTATTAGGAATCCGATTAGGAAACGGCTGATGCAAAAACTCTGAATGCCGTATTACTCTTAAGATGTAATTACAATCAAGTAGAACCGGATCTTCAATAATCTTCATACGCATTAAACAAATTACTGTCCAGACCGTTTTAATTATGAGGGCTGTTTCTAAAAGTACACGAGACACGCCTTTTAATATAATATATGATGCTCTTGTCCATAAGAAGACTCCATATAGAATTTGACTGCAATGGAAAAGTTTTTGGTATCTCCGATGCTCCGTAAAAACTCCGTAACAAAATTATAATACTATTTACACTATGTATGGAGAGTATAAAAACTTATGTATGTTTGTATATTTACTTTCTCTTGAATAAAAAATAGTTTATTTCAAAAAAATTAAATACACTCGTTACTAATTTATTTCCATTTCTAGAATTTTAACTTAAATCCAAGAAGCGTACCGAAACCGAATACCGAAATAAATTGGAACCGGTACAGAACCTTATACCGAAACACACATTTCGGTACGTACCAAAACTGGAACCAAATGACTACAGTTGTATAGCACTGCAGCTGCATTGATCATCAGTATCACGTTACCAGTGCTCCTTACCAGTGCTCCTTGGTACTTAAGGCACATCAATATCCATAAAGAACTACAAAAACATATGATTTTAGGTGAAATAAGAAAAGACATACATTGAAAAACTGAATCACCATCTTCTCAATAAGTCAACAGCAGGGCGGCGATTAAAACGAATCATAGCTTCTAAAGAATGAAGATATTTGCAAAACTTTTTTATAAGCAGCGGTCGAAAATAATGATTTCTAACGCAATATTCAAATACTATAATCACCATGAAAAAAGCATGAAAGTAGTATACCAAACGACGTATTCTTCTTCTGGGAGATCAAAGGAACCTTTATTCAATATACAAATTTAACAGTATTTTTTTTTCTTTTTTTTTCATATTATTTTTGCACCTATCTTTAAGATACCAAGAAAATTCTATTATAATTATGTACTTACTATAAATGAAATCAATTTAAAATAACATGCAGCGGAAACAACCATTGTTGCACCTCTATTTACATCTACAAAAATATATTTAATATGTTGTTATGATATTTTGACTTTCATCTATTTTGTGATGGCTAGCATTGTATCTCTAAATCTAAATAGCCTTCGAACTTTTTGGAACGGTCCCAATATGGCGGATTTGGATGAATTTGGAGGCGCTTCCTGATAAAGCAATAATGTTTTTGGTACTACACTTCAATACCATGATTCGCATCCATTTCAATGGAAGTGCGCTGTAATTATAATGATACCGAAATCTGGCAAACCAGAAAACCTTGTTGCGTCTTATAGACCAATTAGTTTACTACCAACTTTCTCAAAAATATTTGAAAGAATTTTTCTTGGTAGAATGTTACCTGCTTTGGACGTCCAGCGTGCCATTCCTGATCATCAGTTTGGCTTTAGGCATCACCATGGGACCCCTGAACAAGTGCACAGAGTTTTCCAACATATTCTTAAGGCCTATGAGAATAAGCAATATAGCTGTGCTGTTTTTCTTGATGTACAGCAAGCTTTTGATAGAGTCTGGATTGAAGGCCTTCTCTTCAAAATTAAATCTATTTTGAATACATCGCAATTCCTTCTTTTGAAGTCGTATTTGCTTAACCGTGCCTGCACAGTCGAGGTGAAAGATGAGCGCTCAGGGATCCGCCGCATTGCTGCTGGTATACCACAAGGCAGTGTGCTTTGTCCTGTCCTTTATACTTTGTATACTGCTGATATGTCAATTCCAGTAAATGAAAACATGCTGCTGGCTACATATGCTGATGATGCGACCATACGTGCAAACTCAAACTGTCCACACGAATCTTCCTCTAACATTCAAAACTATCTTGAAGATTTTCAACGTTGGGCAAATCGCTGGATTATAAAAGTCAATAGCGAAAAGTCTAGTCACTGTACTTTTTCATTGAGGCAAGGGAACTGCCCGCCCGTTTTGCTCAACAATTTGGAAATACCTCATGTTGATCATGTATGCTACTTAGGTTTTAACTTTGAAAGACGTGGCACCTGGCGTAAGCAGATTCAAAAAACCGCAGCAGTTTGCTACGCTAAACTCAAAAAGTTAAACTTGTTACTTCGACCAAGTAGTAAACTCAGCCTCGAAAATAAACTGCTTGTTTACAAATCAATCATTATGCCTACCCGAATACAAGTACTTCAAAACAAGGTCTTGCATAAAATAACAGATGCTCCTTGGTATATGCGCAATAAAGTTTTGCATCGAGATTTGAAAATACCAACAGTCATGGAACAGTTGAACTTCCACAGCAGCAGATATAATGATCGACTGGCTTCTCATGTTAATCATTTAGCAGCGGCTCTGGTCGTTAATACATGTCGTAGACGGCTCCAACGATTTCATCCAAGTGATGTTAATGTAAATAATCTAAGCTAAATGCCTTAATGTCACTTTTTTTTAACATACAAATGTATTTTAGTTTTTAAGTAAACTGATCGACATTCACTTAAGATAATAATAAAAAAAAAAAGAAGTCTTCGAACTTTTTGGAACGGTCCAAAAAAATGTCGGATTTGGATGAATTTGGAGGCGGGAGATGTATTTTGTGTTGTACCTATTTAATTTATGTACAACTGAAGGTACTTTGAGGTCGTGGTGCAGTGTTGCATTCGTGACATACCATGGAGATTTCGTTATAAGTCGTAAAACTTTCGATTGGAATCGCTGAATAATGTCGATGTCTGATTTGGCTGCTGATCCCCAAAGTTGTATACCATACGTCCAAATCGGCTTAATCACTGACATGTAGACCAATCTTTTGTTTTCATGTGTTAGCTGTGAACTTGGACCTAGAAGCCAATTTAAACTTGTGAGTTTTAGCCCCAGTTGTTTCCTTTTTGTGAAAATATATTTCTGCCATGTGAGTCGCTTGTCGAGATGAAACCCCAAGTATTTGGCTCTGTCCTCTTTCTGCAGTTGTTGGTTGCTCAGTAATACTGCTGGGCAGTCACTTCACCGAAGCGAGTACGTCACTTGGATTGATTTTGACGGGTTTATGTTAAGTCTCCATGTTTGTAGCCACGTTTCAATATAATTTAAACTCCATTGCAGTTGTAAAGAGGCTGTATTTGGGTCCGCATATGTTGTCATCAGCAAAAGTAGCAATTGTTGTTTCAGTAGATGTTGGCAAATCAGCTGTAAACAATGTGTATAGAATGGGACCCAACACACTGTTCTGTGGAACACTCAATAGTAGCTCATAGATTGATGACTATTCGTTATTACACTTAACCATGAAGTGGCGGTCAGTCAGATACGATTTTAATACTTCGAAGAATGGGTAAGGAAGACCTTTTTTCAATTTATATAGAAGGCCTAGCTGCCACACTTGTGTTATGTCAAGATAAGCGGTTGTACAGTATTTTTTCTGCTCCATATTATTGCGTATGGTTTTGAAAACTCTGTGAGTCTGCTCGAATGGCGTTCTCTAAAACCAAACTGGTGGTGCGGAATCAAATTGCTTCTGGTTATAACTGGTTTTAGCTTAGCAACAAATAACAGCTCAAAACATTTACCAACTACTGGTAGCAAACTGATTGGCCTATATGAATCTATCTACCTTCTCTTCAGGTTTTCCCGGCTGCGGTATCAGAACAATTTGTGACACTTTCCATTGTAAAGGAAAATAATCAAGTCTTATAACAGCATTTTTTGAATAAATTTAATAAAAATGTAAATCCTGAGCCGGGTAATTCTTGTAGGATTTTTGCTGTAATTAAATCATATCCAGAAGCTTTTTTTTTTGTGTCCATTCGTGCACATGTACTTTTTATATCCGCAAGTCTTATGGAAGATATTGGTAGATCCATTTGCCCTGGCGATTGTAGAAACTCGAGAATTTCAGCTGTTATGTCTTGTGACCCGTTTTGCGGTAAAGGTTTGAAAACGTTTGACAAATGTAAAGCAAAAGTAAAAGCCATATCTGCATCTGTTTTTGCCCAATCTCCATTATTTTTCCTGATCGGTGATATTCTTTTTGTTTGCTTACTGATTTTTTTCGTTGCTTTCCAGACCAAGTAGTTCGAAGCTTACGTGGCCGTTAATCCTCTCATGTAGTTTATTTCGCTGTTTGTGTTTTCTTTAATCGCCTGTTTTATTTCTTTTGTAGCAGCATTCAGTTTTTTCTTATCGTCGGGATGCCTCGTTACCTGTCATACTCTTCTAAGCTTTGCTTTCTTTTTTAGCAACTGTTTTATGCTGGGTCTGATATTAGAATGCCGAGCTTTCAGTGAAGGAGTAGGTGTGGACGCCCATGCAGTACTACTGTGTTGAATATCCGAACTGCGTCTTCAATATCTCCTTCGCTTTTAAGTGGCATGTTTTGAGGAAGAGCATTATTAATTGACTTCTTAAAGAGATCCCAATTCGTTTTAGTAGAATGCAGAAAGGGCGCATAGTGCAATGTTTAACATTGATCATTGAATTTTACCATGAGCGGCGAATGGTCGGAAGTTAGCTCTATAAGTGGCGACATGTTAATTTTGTTGCTTGGAAGACCTTTAAAAACGCATAAATCAATGCAATCTGGAGTTTTCTTTCTGTCTGTTGGCCAGTATGTAGGTGTTCCCGTAGAAAGATGATTTAAATTATTTTTTTTTGTATTGATTTTACAAGCTCTCTTCCTTCTGCGGTTATAAGTCCGTAGCCCCAAGCGTTATGTTTGGCATTAAAGTCTCCACCAATATAGAATTTAGCTTCTAAACTTTTAAATAATTTACTAAAATCTGTTTCCCCTACAGCATTCGTTGGTGGACAGTAAATCAAAGTAATTGTGAAGGCGCCTCTAGATTTGTAAACCTGAATACTTGTGGACTGTATTTTGTTTGTTGAATACTTATGCTATGTACGTCTCGTGTCGAATTCGGTGTTTTATTATTACTGCTGTGCCTCCCCTATCTGCTCCAGTCGGGTGATTTGTAGTGCATTTTTAATTTCAATGGAATTTTTGTTGGTTAGATGAGTTTCTGATATTAACATTATGTCTAAATCTTGTTCTTGAAGAAAAACTTTTACTTCATGAATGTGTTGGCTCAGCCCGTTGGCATTCCAGATTACTACCCGGAGAGAGTCCATTATGTCATTTTTGCCATCACGGTTGTAAGGAGATAAGCGCCATTAGCGTTTTAAGCATAATTCTTAGCTCGGAAATATCTTCATTTGAGCTCGCCTTCAAGGGCTCTGAATTTGATAATTCCACCTTCGATGTATTATCATGGTTCCGTTTGACTACATCACCAAAAGTTATTGCTGTGGAGCTAGTATTGACATAAGGAACAACTTTAATTGGTAATTTTTTTTCCCTCAATGGCGGATACTTTTTTTGTTGCAGTTCTTTGAAAACTGTGCATCCCTTGTTGTTGGCCGGGTGGTTACCATTGCAACGTACGCATTTTACATTATCTGTTTTTGATTTTCTATCACAATTTACTGTTATATGATGCCCAGCACATTTTACATGCTCGTAAGCCTGTACCGTTGACATTTCATGCATTGTGTCAAATGTTACCTAACAACATAATACTGATTTAATATTGTAAATATCCTTATTGTTAGAGTTTGCTTTCAGGTCTACCCAAAATATAGGCAGAGCTTTTTTTCTTTACGTTCCAAGTCTTCGTTTATTTCTTCTGTTGGCGTTGATTGGTGAATGCCTTTTAGGACACTGTGTTCTTCTTTTTAAGTGCTTTAGTAATTATAGAGCAATAACTTTCAGAATTCGGCTGAATTTTTACTTCTTCCCTGTTTACGATTTTTATTGTGTACTTGTTTCCCACTATTTCTGAAAGCAGCATTCTTAGAGGTTGAATGTTTTCCACACCGGATATATAGAAGATAGATAGGCGGAGGTTTGACAACAATGAATTCGGTTTCTCTATTGTTCGTAGGTGTTGGTTGTGTTTCCTCCTCTTCAAGAAGGGTATATCTGTTTAACTCCTTTGATATTTTTGTGCCAAGCCAGAATTTTTCCAGGGTACTTTGCTTTGGGTAATTAATAATTGAATTGTCAGGACTGCTTCTGTATCTTTTCGAGTAATAATATTTTTTTTTTAATTTTTATTTTATAAATCAAAAAATAAAACTTATTCTGGGGTTCAACAGAAATCTCTTTCACCCCAATTCCGACCTAAATAAATTTCGTAGGTGTCACAGAAAAAAATAAAAATCACGCCGGCTGACTCCTTGATATAGGTTACACATATGCGAATATGGGGTTTAGTGAGGCCGATGATGGAGATCGTTCAGGAGTTATTTAAGTCCTGTAGAGCTTTGGCGAGTTTGGCGACCGACCAATAGCCTGTGTCAAGGTATTTTAATCTTGATTTTGCGATTGCTGGACAGCTCCAGAGTTTGCATGACTCCCGTTTGCTTGTATTTCCTGCAACCATCCCTTTCGGTTTCGCTTAGTTTTATTGCATGAGCGGCTGCTAGACAATGTCCTGTTAGAATGCCAACCAACAATCTTTCCTCTGGAGCAGCAGCAGGTAGTGCGAGAGTATTTATTTACATTCTTTGCACATTATATTAGATATTGTACACGTGGAGTGCTCTTCTACTTCTCCCCAGCTTGCGGCCAGGCGCCCGCATCCAGTTTGCTATATGGCGTCTGTAGAGAGTTCGTACGTCTCTTGCTACTTGTCACGATAGCCCGGCACCTTCTTTTGCTAGGCTGTCCGCCATTTCATTACCGTCTATGTTCGGGTGGCTGGGAATCCAGAAGATGTGAACCTTTTTTGAGGTGATGATTTTTAAGAGCATCGAATGCATCCCTGCTCGCCTGGAGATTGTCGCAGGTTGACAGTCGACGAATTTGTTTATTCGTTCTGGGCTACTTCTGCTGCCTTCCCTGTTGCGAATACTTCCACCGAGAATATGCTGCAGTAGTCAGTATCACTTCAACCTATCTGGAGATAAGACGTGCTGCAACTGAATAAATCCCCGCTACGCAAACGCAATAGCTTATCAGCAAACGCGCGACAAACAAACATCAAACACAAAAGCGAACAAGAAAAAACCAAAAACAAACACATACCACAAACAGTTACACCGGGTTTGAGCCCAAAAACAAAAACCATGCGCGAACCACCTGATATAAGCAATTATTTAAGCGAACCCAAATTCATTGTCTTAAAACGAAACGACAACAACTCATTCGAAAACGTATCACCGTTCTTCATAAAAAAAAAAACCATAGACTATGCCTGTGGAGGAGAAGTGGAAACATGCAAAAAAACAAGAGACGGCTCCTTAAACTTACCAAAACGACAAACATGGACATCACCGCAGCAGAACACAAAACACTAATTTGTATGGAGAAGCGGCCAAAAATACTAATGATCATATCGGGATAAAATTTGTTTTGTGAGATCTGTAAGGAGTAAGAACTGAAATATGTAACAATGGGCGTGCCCCGCCCTCTAGAAAGGGTAGCCCCCATACAAAACAGAAGACAGACGGACAAATGTCTTCAATTGATACTTCGGACTTCTCTTTTTTAAATTGAAATCTAACCGGTCTGCAGTAACGTGTTGACGATGGACGAGGGTTTTTCCAAATTATTTTATTGTTAGCTTCCGAAATAAGTTGAAGCGGTACCTCAGACGTAACAAATAGACTTCTAAATCCTCTAAATTATTGTTGGAAAACTTTTGCTTATACTCACTATGTCCAGTACTTCCATCAAAGCCCCATTTTCCAACTAAAGTTAATCTGTCAACAGTATTATCTGTAATAGTTTGAACTACATTTTTTTGAAGTACTAATATGCTAGAAGCTGTGTTATCCAATAAGCTATGCAGTTCGACTTCTGCGTGAGACTCGCATACAGAAATATTATCAGGATATCAAAATTTTTTTGACTTAATAATATTTTGATAACTTGGAAGTAAATCAAATGCTATTTTACTATTTATAAACTTTCGTACTAATAAATATTGGTGTTTCGACATGTCAGTCTCCATTATAAGAGAAATAACTTCATTGTGATCTGCTGGTGTTAAATTATTCTGGTGTGCGTTGCGCAAAGCAGTAACGGCAGACTCGTCAATTTCGACCAGCTGAGCTATTCGTCTTCGTTTTGATCTCTTTGAAGACTCAGAAAAATCTAATCTAATCGAATCGAATCAGAAACTGATGTATTTGAGCATAATGAAATTGTTTCTTTTTCCTCAAGCCACTCTGCATAAATAAATAAATATTTATGACCGAACTTTTTGTACGCTTGCATATTTTCCAAAACTCGTCCATCTTTTTGCGACTGTAGCTAATGCACTTGCATAAACTAGTCGGTTCAGGTTTGTAACCTTTATTTTGTAGATCATTTTCAATGAGTACTGTAACTTGTTTGCATTTTTCTGTATTTGATCCGCTGGTGCTTAAACATAGTTCAAACAAATACATGCGTGAACAGTCGGAATGAAAGGAAGAGTCTAATGAAACTATATAAATAAAATGAGCAAAATAAAATGAAGAAAACATACCAAAACGAACAAGACGACACACTTACGTACACAGTTCTACAATACATTAACAACAACACGTGAACACAATGAAAAAACGAAGCTGTAAGCAAGAGGCACAATTGGCCCGAAGCTACTAGATCAAAGCTCGGCACAAGTCGGCAGCTAAATATAACTTTTCTAGAATCTAAATTGATTAACTAGTATTACACAAAAAGTCCCACAGGATGCAAACTGGTGTCTGCTCTATCGACAGGGTTGCATGTGAAGTAGTTTGCATATCAGTGTAGTCCTCGGAATGTTCCTCCTCGGCGATATAGTCCTCCACCTGCACATTGTGTACGGCAGCCCTCAAACGTGGATCAGTCATCAATTTCTTTGTATATTTACCGAGCAACGCATATAGTACGCTATATGAGTAGATTTGTAGAAGTTGAATAATCTCAGGTACCGTACAGGCATTAAACCAACTGATCAACATTCCCAACACGAAAAACAAAGCACCAAGCAGACGGTCACGCGCCAGCGTACAGAACTCTTCGATCTGATCCTTGTTTTGCAACACGTGCTCTGAAGCGATTTACAAAGAAATATCAAACTAATTCATTTGACGTTCTTTTTGTACTAATTGGAAATGGAACGATTGGAACGGAACGAAATGAACTACTCTACCGCACAATTAGTTATTTAAAGAGATGTAACTCATCAATTTGGATCCGATATTTTGGATTCCATATTTTTTATTTTTGGCCTCTGACGGAACCAATGTGCAAATGTGTCATATATTGTAATGAACTACGTTACATAAGTGAAATCGAAATCCTTCAAGAATTAAAAACACGGAACGTATCTGAAGTAAGAAAAATTCTAAAAAAAAAACAACCTACCACCAATACATTCGTAGAAACTGAACTTATTACAATAACAATTGCGACACACAAACTACCCGAATCAATTAAAATTGGCCACGAAACCGTCCGCGTGCAACCTTACTTCCCACTTCCACTCCGATGCAAAAATTGTCTTCGCTTTGGGCACCCTGCTACCATCTGCAAGAGCTCAGAAGCATGCAAAAACTGCTCAGAAGAAAAACACACAAACGAAGGAGAACTCTGCAAAAGCACCCACAACTGTCTAAACTGCAAACATAATCCCGAAGTTTACCACCAACATAGCCCCTTCGACCGCAAAGGCCCCACATTCCACAACAAGCAAGAACTAACCGCAATAAAAACCACCGAAAAAGTCGATCACAAAACCTCAATACGTATGTACTACAATAGACACAATCAACAGTTGAGAAACACCTACGCCAAAACACTTACATCTTCAATACCACATACAACAACAACAGACGCATCAACACACGCACTAACCAACATGAGCAACATGGTTTTTATGCAGTTGACCAGTCTGAAGTCATACAGGCAGCTGCCAAAATCAAGAACAACAAATCTTTTGGCCCCGATGCTATTCCTAATCGGGCGTTGAAACTCGCTATAGCACTTCACCCAGAGCAATTTTCACGGCTTGGCTTATTGGCTTCGCCGACGACATAGCCATTATGGGAGTAGCTAAAACTATTCACGAGGTTGATATATTATGCAACGTAGCTATACTGAGAGTTTGCGAATGGCTAAAAGCTTCTGGGCTACAGCTCGCTGAGCACAAGACGGAGGCGGTGGTAATTAGCAGCCGTAAAAAGGTGGAACAAGCCTGTATTTTGGTGGGTGATACTAGGATAACATCTAAGAGAGCCATCAAGTATCTTGGTATTATGCTAGATAGTCGTCTCTGCTACAAAGAGCATCTTCTAAATGTTAATGAAAAGGCTCTGGTAGCTTGCAGATCACTCGTAAGAATGATGCCAAACACCAGAGGTCCCAAGCAAGGTCGAAGACTTCTTCTAATTGGCGTAACCAAGTCAATTATGCTGTATGGTGCACCTATCTGGGCTAATGCCATGAATGTGAGGAGTTACCGCAAGGGCCTAGAATCAACATATCGATTAGAGGCTATCAGAGTGTGCAGTGCATTCCGCACAGTGTCCGAGTACGCTGCTCTGGTAGTAGCAGGTATGATCCCGATCGATATTTTAGCTATCTAAGCTAAAGCTACCTATGAGAATAGGCAGCAGATGGGCCCAGAAGGCAGAGAATACCGTATGCAGTCTAAGTTGCAGAGCATAGCCATGTGGCAAACACGTGGGGACAACACAGAGAAGGGTCGATGGACATATCGTCTGATACGCAATCTAAATGTGTGGCTTGGTAGGACACACGGAGATGTAAATTTCTATCTGACACAGATACTAACTGGACATGGTTGCTACAGAAAGTACCTGTATCGGTTTAAGCACGAGGACTCTCCCCTATGCACCTTTTGCGTAGACGACCAATGCAGAACATATCCTGCTCAAATGTGGCAGATTTGACCATGAGCGACAGGATCTGGCGGAAGCCCTTGGCGAGCTTCCTACCGTGAACATCTTGTGGGACATATGTTAGATGATATCCACAAGTGGCATGCGGTGTGCACCTTTGCAGCATCAGCGATGACATCTCTTCGAACCCTTGCAAGATATCGAAGGATGCAAAGAGTCGGCTAATAGTCAGCACCAACTCTACGACGCAATGCTTAACGGCGGTACCGTGGATTACATGGTGCAAGCACCCTAGTTTAAGTAAATTTTATTGCATTATAGTAACCCTTATTTTTGTATTTTATAAATTTTATAATATAAATTTAAAAAACTCTAAAATGCAATAAAGAATGAATTACACACACACTCAAAGCAGCACGCCGCAGCAACAAAGAAGCCCCTCATCAACGGCTACACCTGGACATAACTCATCTAAAACACTATCAACCGCAGCACGATCAACCGAAACAACACCCATACCACAACCTCAAATACATCAACAGCACCAATTTGGAACAGAAGACATGGAAACCGAAGGTAACCTTTTCAACACAGAAAACAAATCGTATATATCACAAACCACTGAAGATCTAAAACTAAGAATTTTCTCTAAAGATAAATCTAGCCCCCTCTCCACTAACTTTAAACCTTCCAAAAGAAAAATAAAAACCAAACTCTCAAGCATTAACCAACACACAAACAACAGCGATAGCGAATCTATATAAAACAAAAACAAGAAACAAATTTTATTTTAACTTAAACTTTATACTCATCTTTAATTTAAACTCAAAACCAAACCAAATATCTATTATATAAACCTAATACATATCTATGTACATATTAATACACTAAAACTTAACCCTATAGCAATGTTAAAAATAATACTATGGAACATAAAAGGATACACAAAAACCTACAGTGAGCTTTTGATTATTATCAAAGAACACTCACCACAAATCATATGTCTCCAAGAAACACACTATAACAACACATGCATCCCCATCCCCGTCCCCGTCGCCGACCCAATAAATTACCAAATGTATCAATACAGCATCCAACAGATTTGGTGGTGTAGTCATATTAGTCCACAAATCCATCCAACATAATCAAATAAACCAAACTAGACATTTTGATCCTGTTAGAATAGAAATCATGTCGAAAACAAAAATTAATATCGTCTCAACATATTTCCCTCCCAACAAAACCAGTTCACTTAAATGCTTAAATGGCAATTTTGAAACACCCAACACCAACCAAATTATCCTAGGCGACTTTAACAGCTGGCATCACAGCTGGGGATTACCTCAGAATAATAGAAGAGGCAGAATTATAGCTAAATTTTTCTAAAACGCTAATCTCACTATCCTCAACGACGGCTCCCCAACCCACTTCTCCACTCACAACACATTCACCCACATAGACTTATCTCTCTGCTCCACCCAACTTGCTCCCTTCACAAATTGGAAAACAGTCGACGACCTTCATGGAAGCGATCATTTTCCAATCCTAATCTCCTTATTCCCACAATCACAAACAACCAACTTTTCTCGTCCCTTATTCAAAATACCCAAAAGCACAAACAATCAATAAAGAAGCCGCAATCCTAAATAAAATAATTATACAAGCCGCCCAGCACAGGATACCACAAACATCCCCCCATCATTGCAGCAAAAACACTGCCTGGTGGAATAAGACCCTAACCGAACTTGGGGCAAATAAACTCAAAACCTGGCAGACTTTCAAACGCATCAACAATATTGACAATCTCCTCAAATACAATTCACCACAACAATTGAACCTAACGTGCACTCTGACAAAATCTGGCAAACATCCGACGTTTTTGCGGACTTACACCAATTGAAGCTATAAACTGTATCACAGACACAACCAACAACTTGCTCACAACAGATACAACTTCCATAGCCCATATTTTTGCTCAACACTGGTCGAACCACTCCAAAGATGAAAACTTCAGCCAAAATTTCACCGCCAACAAATACTCTGACAAACCAACAAACTACATACCCATCCCATCAGCCCAAACAATAGAATCAGATATTACGCAGATAGAATTACTATCTGCATTACACTCCCTCAGAGGAACAACTCCTGGCCTAAACAGAATATCACATCCCATGATCAAAAACACATCCTACTCACTCAAAACTAGAATCACCAACTTCTTCAACAACATTTTCAATAACTTCATCCCGCAATCATACAAAATCAACCTAGTCATCCCCATACTAAAACCCAATTCAATCAAAACAGTAATAACCAGCTATAGACCAATCTCCCTTGACGGTTGCTGCTAGAAAAACTAATAGCCAAAGTCTTTGGTGGTTTGTCACCAAAAACAACTTTATTCATCCCAACCAATCAGGTTTTAAACACGGCAAATCGCTTTCAGACGGTCTGCTCCTTGCAGACCATCTGATAACCAAGTCGTTGAGAACCAAAAAGCACACCTCCGTCATTGCCCTTGACTTTTCAAAGGCTTTCGACAGAGTCGGAGTGCACACCATTATCGACCAGCTAATCAGCTGGAAAGTTGGCCCCAAAATCATAAATTTTATTCAAAACTTCATGTCCAGCAGGAAAATTAGAATTTAAGTTAAAAACAAAATCAGTTGCGGTCATTAACTTCTTAATTGTCTACAACAGACTCTCAAATGTCTTCAGCCTACAAGAAGAAATACAATTCGGCGCCTACGCAGACGATTTCTTCCTAATAATTCCCCTCAATAGAAAAAAAAACCAAACATACAACCTAGACACCCTATTCTCGAACATTCATGAATGGTGTTCATATTCAGGAGCAACGCTATCCATACAAAAATGCCAACACCTCCACATTTGCCGAAAGCAGAACTGCACCTGCAGCATATCATGCAACAATACCCCAATTCCCTCAGTCCCCAACCTAAAAATCTTAGGATTAACAATAAATAACAAATGGGACAGATGGGACTCACACATAAAACACATTCAACCAGCCTTAAACAACAAACACAACGTCATAAAATGCTTAGCAAGCCTTAAATTTAATTGCAACTCACAACTCAAAATCAGCCCTAATATCAAAAATAGATTATGCGCTATTCATCTACGGCCACGCCCCAAAATCAACTCTTAACAAACTCATATCCTTATTTAACGCAGCAATACTCATATCACTTGGAACACTACGCTCATCCCCTATACAAAACTTGCTTTTTGAGTCAAACATACCCACAATAGAACAAAAAAGAGACCTGATTACAACCAAAACCTACAAAACCCTACTACACAGTTCAAATTCACCACTTCACAAATACATCAAACAAAACGGCAGCCAAACAAAACTAACTAAACAAACTAACATCTGCACTAGAAAAAATAATAGTCTCATGCAAAAAACATAAAATTTCCTACCTCCCACTTCCAAACAAAACAAGCACCCCACAATGGCTATTCCCTCCTTCCCTCATCAACACCACACTACAAAAATTTAGTAAAATGAATACCCCATCAAGCACATACAGACAACACTTCTTTGAACTCAAGGACGAACACAACAAGCACACATTCATATACACAGACGGCTGGTTGCAAAACAACACCGCTACTTTTGCCATCACCACCGAAAACGAAATCCTAAAAAGAGGCATACTACCTCACTTCTCATCAATCTTATCAGCCGAAATCATAGCCATTCTAGGTGCAATAAAACTAATTCAAAACACAACCAGAAACTTCATCATTTGCTCCGACTCTCTCTCTCATCTATAAAATCCATCAGTAATATTAACAACAATAACTTATATCCCATAACTATCAGAACCCTCCTTACCAAAACTGCCCCTAAATTAAAACTCCTCTGGATCCCTAGCCACTGTGGCATTGAAGGAAACGAGCTAGCCGACACCATAGCCAAATCCACAATCAAGATGCCCCTACATTACACTCCCAACTTTAACACTACAGACATAAACAAATTCCTCATGAACAAAATAGCTCAACAGCTCAAATACAACATAGAACTCTGCAATATATGGTACCAACAATTAAACACTAACCTAACACACACAGCCCACTACCTAAAAAACATAAAACAACAAAATATCACACGCAGTGACCAAATAAAAATACTAAGGCTCAGACTAGGACACACAAGGTTTACACAACAACACTACAACAACCCTGACAACATCCTATCATGCCCAAACTGCCACACAACAATATACCTCAAGATAAAACATATCCTAACAGACTGCCCCGCAACATCACACCTTAAAAATAAAATCTTCCAAAATTGGTGCCCCATATTGACCCTCTCAAATCCAACCCCAGAAAACATCTCCAAAATAATTCAATTTCTTAAACTCACGAACACATATCATATGACTTAAAATTAAATTAAAACAAGAAAAAACGTTAACTTCGGTTGAACCGAAGCTCTAATACCATTCACACGAAACTTTATATAGTATTGTAATACATAAAAGTGGGGGTTTAAATAGGGGCTACCCCAAAAAGTGGGTGGTATACGCTCACTAGTAGATGTGTAGATGTGTAATATGCCGCCATATAGAATTTCAAGTTGATATTGACGTTTTCCATACAAATGCATAAAAGTGAACTGTTGGTTTATATGGGATTACCTCAAAAAGTGGGGGCACACGCCCATTTGTATATGTATATGAAGCGGTTGTCCATTAAAATCCTCAAAATCAAATTTCAAGATAATATTGATCTAAATGAAGGATTTTTTCATAAAAAACACAAAATTGCACGGTGGGTTTGTATGGGGGCTACCTCAAAAAGTGGGCGGGCCATGCCCAATTGTCTATGTATGTTAAGCGGCTGTCTCTTAAAAGGCACCATATCGCATTTCAACATAATATTGAGTTTAATAAAGAAGTTTACATACAAAAAGTCAGAAGTGAGCCATAGGTTTGTATGGGAGCTACCCCAAATAGTGGGCGGGTCCCACCCATTAATTTATATGTCAAGCATCCGTTTACTAAAAGTTACAATATCAATTATTAAGTTGATATTTACTACAATAAAAATGTTTTTCATACAAAAAGTCAAAAGTGGGCGGTGAGTTGGTATGGGGGCTACTTCAAACAAACTACTACACTCTATTAAACTAGAATAAAAAGAAGTATACGTGCAAAATTTCAACTGGATAGCATAAAAATTAGTCCCCAAAAAATGCGCAACAAAATACAGACGGACAGACAGACGGACATGGCTAGATCGATTCGTCTCGGCGAGCTGATCAAGAATATATATACTTTATGGGGTCTATGATGGCTCCTTTAATGCTTTACAAACTTTCAGACAAACTGATAATACCATTTCACACTATGTGTGAATGGTATAATTTCTGTAAATATGTAAATAATTTATTAATACCATCATGCTACCAAGCCGAAGGCCTTAACAGCCAGTGCTTTAGTCATTAGTTAGTGTTAATTTTAATTATATCTAACTTTAATATAAATAAATATGCTGCAGTAATTGGGTATTTTATACGAGAGCCTTAGATCGGGCGCAGTATACCGCCGCTCCAACTCCTTACTCCATTTTGGAGCCGAATTTGTATTACACGCTGTTCCAATCTGTGTCAAGTTGGGTTTGGGAGTCATGTAGTCCATTCTACTGCTGAACTCCCTGCCAACTGAGCTTGGTGCGCCATATATCAGGACATGAACGTTGCTTCGTCCCTGAAATTATCCGTGCTGTAATTAGACATTAAGTATTCTGGTCTGGTAGAATGTGTTGTAATTAGTGACTTTAGACTAGAAACTTTGTTTCACATCAACGGACTCCACGTTTATCAGCAGCTCAGCCGACGCGAACTTACATATATGGAGATTTAGCTGGAAGACCCTCAGCTGAATAGCTGTTATTGGGCTCTTCTCTCTTCTTGTTTTTCTGCACTGCCTTCTATGCTCGCATACCCAGGCTACTCGTAGCTTCCACCATGGCTTCAAGGCCCACTTCTAATTCACCTGTCCTCAGCGCGATTTCATTTTTACCCCCGGGTTTGGCATTTTTTGAGACGCAGGTACACGCTGGAATGGTTATGCATTATGTGCTGGCCTTTGGCATCGGGCTTGGCTACGTGTAATGCCAGCTCCTTTTGTCACTACCCGTGCGAAGAGTATCTTGACATCTGAAACGGATGGAATACTGGTTCTATCCACTACCTCTAATCTGACACCCTCCCACGGGCTAACCATGGACGACACCGTGTCTGTGACCCACTTCAGGGTGAGTTCATCCACGCAGCTAAAAATTTTAATCCCGTTGAGCCAACATCCACCATCAAAGATGGTGGATCGCGCATCAGGATCATCCATCCTCTGAAACATGGCTTCCAGCAGCTCCACGGTTTTCCACTGTTCCCCCATTATTTTAACGTTGGGTTTGCTTTCGTGATCACCTCGACCATGTTCGCATATTTGTTGCATGTAGCCTGGATTGTAGGCTTCTGCACAAAATGCCTTCTTCCCTCTTCGATCTTTTTCTCGGTCCACGACAACTTGCTCCTTTCCTCAGTGGTTAGATCGCTGTTGTTATTCAGTCGAATTCAGAAATTCAGAGGCGCCTTGTATTGGGCCTTCACCTACATGCCTCCTTCTGCCTGTTACATACATTTGCACAAACATAATACCAGTTTAATCTATGTATACAGTGTATACAGTGTAGCGTGTTACTTGTACTCGTAAATAGAGTCGGTAATTATGAGTTCACTAGTAAATTCATATTATCTGAAATATGTTGCTCTTAACACATATTGGTGTTTAGATCTTTGGTCAATATTGTGTTAGTCAGTATATGAAAGTAAAAGAGGCGATAGTACAGCCAATCAACGTTTTTCTTAAACTAGAGTACTCTCAGTGGTCGAAATTCTTCCGCTTGTCTTTAAAGTACCCAAAAATAAAAATATCAATTCTACAGGATTGTTCAGAAAATGCTTTCGCCTCTCAATCAACGCTGTCCAGCCATAGCACCATGGGGACGAACACTTTCGTGTTTTTTAACACACATACGAATGAACGCATGCCGAAGTCAGCTGCTTAATGCTAAAAAGAAACAAACTAGGCAGCATTTGCACGAAAATTAGTTAGTTTTCTGCTTCAATTGTAAGAAAAATGCAACTGAATTGCTCCGAATGCTTGTGGTAGTTTGTGGTGGCAATGCTTCAACTGATAAATCATTTAGGGAATGATTTCGACATTTCAAGAATGGTGATTTCAGCGTTGGAGACAAGCCTCGCTTTCTACAGCTAAATATATTCAAAAATATTGAATTGGAGGGATTACTCGATGAAGATCCGAGTTAAACGGACAAGGAGCTTGCAGAATCATTGATAGTGACTCAACAAGCAGGTTCTGTACGATTGAAATCCTTGGGAATGATTCAAAAGCAAGGCAATTGACTACCTTATGAACTGAAACCGAGAGACATTGAAAAGCGATTTTTCACTTCCGAGCAGCTGTCAACATCAAAACTAAGCGGTGTTGTGAACTCTGAGTTGCTACAACCTGGCTATTCCATTACGGGTGATCAGTATAGGCTACAATTGATTCGTTTACAAGAAAAATTGCCTGAATTCGAGCAGGAAAACGCTCGGCCTCATGTCGTAAAAGTCTTGAAACATATTTGGAAACGCTCAAGTAGGATATTTTGCCGCACCGACCGTATTCTTCGGACATGGCTCCTTCTGATTACTGATTGCTCCGACGAATGCAGCACGATTTCGCAGGTCAGCGGTTCATTTTTTCGTAGAAATCGAAAATTTGGCGCCTTGGCACCGCCTCTAAAGACGAAATATTTTCTTGAGATGGAACTCGAAAATTGCCTGAGAGGTGGGAAAGAGTAGTAATCAGTATTGGGAAAAGTAATAACCAGCGATTTTATTAATCTATTCATTCACTTTGTTTTGATATATAAATGCATTTTTAACCACAAAAAAAAAAAAAAAAAACAAGACAAAACAAAAAGACAGACCGACCGAACTAATTTTGTACGCCCAATACATTAGGGTGTCACCGATGTTCTCTTTAAGCCGTTTTAAACACAGTGTGACAAAATTACAAAACTATACACTATAAATAAGTGAAAAGAATTTCAACAACAGTAGTGTTTTTTGTAGTTTTAATAATCCCTTCCTGTTCATGTATCTAAACACGAGGAGATTATTCCATAAACGCAGATTGTATGAGACGCAGCTCCGATCGAATTCGCACACCACCAACACGGTGATGGCGCACATTCATATTAGCAAATTTACAATCGAGCCAAAAAATGTTGGAAAAACAAGTTTAAAAAAAAATCAAAAGAAAAAATTCGCCATTGTGTGCAAATATTCATCGAAAAAAAAAAACCAAAAAAGAAAAAAAAAGTGAAACGCTTGTACTTTTGTTCATATGTGTGTGTGAATGTGGTAAAAAATCTGAAAATGATAGAGCAATGATTAATTGCAGTTTGCAGTAGTTCTGGCAGAGTAGCACAAGTTGTGTTCAGAACGACGCAGCGCCCGTGAGTATACAGCACTCCATTACACATTGCCAAATGTCATCGTTGCTCCTCGTCGTCCTTCTCGGCCTTGCCTGTGCCGCACACAAGCTGTCTGCGATATTAATGATAGATACGTATACGATAATGTTTCCTCTGTACATGGCACAACTGAATACCGACAAACCTTCATATAAAAGTGATTTCAACCACGCATCCCTACCTTGAACGTACAATTTTGTGTCATAATAATGCATTATTCAGATGTTTAGTCATATTTATATAGATATGTATGAGCGCTTCTTTAAATTGTCGAATGAAATTGAGTACAAATAATGGATCTGATCAAAAATCCTTTGGTGTTTGCATTTGTTCATCTACACTATCTCCACACCTCTATACTCCTCCCTCAGCACAAACTCTTTACTGTATACTGTGCAAAATAAATCGGTGCACTTAAACTGCAATTAAAACAATTTGTGTTAAATGCTTTTGAGTAATTGTATGCCCATCATGAAACACAGAACGTCGCCCACTCAAATACCCTTAAACAGATACACTGATGCATACATACTCCCGCCATTCGCTTTGCATTTGTATCTGTATGCATGTATAAAATAAAATAAAAAACCTCTTGACGAGATAAAAACCAAGAGACGAAATCCTATCTGCAACTCACAAAACGAAAGATTTGTATTTTTCATTTGTATTGTTGGGATTGTTTGTAAAATGTAATTGAGCGTTCATCGTGTTTAAATCATATTGTAAAATATAAATGTTGGAGGGGGGGGGGGTTAAATTGGTGCTACCCCAAAAACTGGCGGGACACGACCATTAGTCTCTGCATGTAAAGCGGCTGTCCATATTGCACATTGGATTATGCCGTTTGGCCAAAGTAGCCAATTAAACTTTGAGCTTTTTTTTAGCTTTTCCCGCCATTTTGAAAAAAAGCTTCTTAGTTTTGTGTGTACTAATATCTTGTATTAACAAAATTTTTCTAAAGGATTCAAACAAACAAATAAGCAAACAAACTATTTCATTAAATCTTCAGAAATTTCATACATGTGAGCAGGTACTCCAAGAATAAATACAAAGTAAGTTTGGGCTGATGGGCCTCCCCACGACCTCCAATACCGCTTGGCGTGGGTATTTTCTACACACTATATTTCGGACTGGGGTGATCCGATACTTTATGTTTTAATGTACATTCTGAATGTACGTTTCAAGGCCTTTCTAATGGTATATAGCCAACTTCGATATAATATAATGCTCGTGCTGCAGCCACACTGAGGCGGGTTTTCGTCTATTGCGTGGACTACCGTCCACAGTGAAGTATGTATGTCATGTATACGGTCTGATGCGACGCGTCGTATCGCCTCAACTCATCACGTTTCTGCTCAGCGGGACTGTCTATATATGTACATATTTGTGAATGTAAATCGAGACACATTACACACCCACACATCCATATATGTATATAGCGAATATTCGCAGCTTCGGTAGCATTGGCGACTCAATTTGTCAATAGCAGATGTTGTTTTTAAAATTTATATTCATGATTGCAATTGATTTTCATGCCCTGAACACACACTTACATATATTGTAGTATGTGTGAACAGGGTATACATACATATTGTGTTTGTTAAACTTTCGGAATGCATGTGATATATTTGAGAAATATCTTTTACTATATCAAAATAATAATTAAACATCCTAACCTCGCATTTATGTACATCTTAGTACTATTCAATGCGTTATTTAAATGCCATCATAGTCCATCCATTAAAGTCCATCATAGTAATAACATCAAAACTCGGAAAGGATCACACGCAGGGAGTTTCATACAGACCCATAAGCATATCCAAACTCTTTGCAAAAATCTTTCTTCTCAAAATCGACATATACACACGGGACGTTATTCGTTAAAAGCACGGCACTATTGAACAAGTCAATAGTAGCACCTCTGACATTCGGACTCCGTTTGCTCACAGTGCATACGGTTCGGCAATCATCCTCGATGTTGCTCAAACATTTGTTCGAACATCATTGAGTCCCATTTCAGCAAATGAGTTTTCGCAGTACGATGACTTTTTAACGAAAGAATCAAAAATCAAGGTGGCTGTACTCACAGGTAACGTGATCGGTACAATGTTATATGTTCTTTAGATATCAGATATCTCAAAATTTCAACGTTTGCTAACGACGACGCAGCAATTCTGACGCCCAGTACAAGCAATCGGACGACTAGCAAACGAACTCACTCTTCTCTAGGAGTGACTGGACAACTGGCACATAAAAGTAAAAGAGCAAAATATAATGAGCATACGAGTAAAGTAAATAAATAATGTCTTAATTCCACAGGCCAACGATATAATACATCCTGACAACCATCTTGAAAGAAGACTTACTTATCGGAAACATAAAGAAGTTCTTAAGTCTGAACTATTTACATTGATTTAGAACACAGTTAAAAACCAATCTGGACTTATGGTTGTCAGCCAAGGGGTAATGGAAGTGGCAGCAAATTAAAAATTATTCAAGAGCTCAATCGAAAGTTCTTGGAATTATTGTATATTGTAATTGGTGGACCATGGTAAATTCGAAACTAGAACACTCATAATGATCTCAATATTCCATTAGAATAAAATGAAAAAGCTCAGCCAACACCCAAACCCCGCGGCAAGGTCGTTAACCTTGCACAAAGTACCCAAGCATGACTCGAGAGAAATGACTTTCCAGACCAGTGATCAGCAATCGGTCAAGCCCTTGAACCATAGGCTTAGTAATAAGCGTACGTGTCTACGATTTTAAATGATTTTTAGTCTTTAACTGAGACAATCCAATAAATACAATGTTAAAACTCCAAAAGTGGTAGTCGCAATTGTCTTACGACATTGGATATTTTTCGGTAAAGGCCGAGCCTCGAGTAGGTCGTCCAAAGTCTCAGAAAATCAAAAAATTATTACTGAGCAACTGGGAACAATGTCATGTTGGAAAACCGCTAAAAATAAAAACTGCGACTCTACTATTTGTATTGCGATAATGTGCCAGCACACACTGGTTAAAGATTGATGATGGCCTTCTTGTAAAGCCACCGGATTATAACTCAGCTGCCGAAGAGTTGGTAAGGCCTATGCACCAACTCTTATGTAAAATATTGTGCGATGAATGCATGCCCAACGATTGAAATCTCAGTGTTCTTTGTCCCATCTTCAAGAAAGTAGACCCCTGTGTTTACATGTTGCATATTTACAGCAAAGATATCGCTTACTTCTTCAGATCGTAAAACTAGCGGGCAGATGTATTGTATGTATCAGGGCCCAAGTGTCAGACGGATCAATGTTGAGTTACATCGAATATATACAGTCTACTAAGTAGTATTTAAGTAAAATAGCCATAAACCAACGAGCTACTGATATGAGCGTGCATACAAGAGAGGAAATGTTGCAGATATCTATTCGGCATACTATGACAGGCCATGAATTATACAAATAATCAATAGAATTCGATTAGAAATTCTACCTTTTAAGTATAGTATATAAGCATCAACATTTTAATAAATAAATTCAGTATCTTACAAATGCTCAAACAGAACGTATCGTGATCTCATTCAATATTTTTAGCTACTAGCTACTGTATCTGCGCGAACTACCGTGGAATAAGTCTCTTTACAATTCGTGGATATAAAATTCTGTCCCGCGTACTAGCCATACACGGACGCATTGATCAGTGTGACTTCAAACCAAAGAGGTCGACCAGTGACCAAATTTTAACTTTACGACAAATCCTGGAGAAGACACACCCGCTGCTTGAACATTAATGGCCTGGTCACACAGTATTATGCCGCGTTTACATACTTACATACACGCAACAATTAGGTAACAATAAGCAATAAGTGGTAGTTACAGGCAAAAAAAAAACGCAACATTTCAATGTAAAATATGTCAGTTACTTTTGAATTGCGAGTAGAAGTTGCGTGCAACTATAAGGTCCGTTTTCATGACTTGCCTTTAACTTTACCGCTCATATTTTTCAGGCGTTATGCTAGTTTTCAATGTCACGACTCTTATTAAGCCTATAACCGTAACGTCGAGTTCGGCGAGCCGATAAATTTATCCGAATTTTTTGCAAAGTGACCTGCCAACTTGATCGATAAAAAGAAACAAAATTGAAATTTTGTATTAAAATTTTAAATGCAAACCTGCACATTATATTAATAAGTTGACTTGTATTTTTCTACAGCGGCGGCGCTCACTCTTATCCATTTTTTTTTCTGCTAATTTATAATTTTACTGTGTTTACGTTTTTGCAATTGGATTGTCCTCCTCTTCAAATATGGCCCAGGGCTACTCAAAATTGATTTATTATAATTGTGATGTCGTGAAAAGCACTACTCAATATCATTCCGCCTTAAGCATATCTTGCCGTTTCGTATTTTCTTTTTTATCGGTAAGTCGTGAGAACGGCCCTAAAGTTTTGGCCAGAGCACCTGGAAAAACTATGAATTGATATTTGGGCAGACAGAATTGACGAATAACGAGGGCAGCGGAAGAACGTTCATATATATGCAGAAATAGCGCTCCAAATTGATGAGTATGGACCTTATATGTCTGCGAGTGACATAAAAAAGAAGCTGGAGACCTTATAAAGCGTAAATATTGGTAATTTTATTTATTTAATTATTTATTTAAGAGCGAACTTAATAATAATGAAATTATAAGCTAGCCTATTACATGGCTATGGCACCAGAGGCCTTCAGCTCTAGGATTATATGCGTTCATGTATAAGTTCTACGATTCGGAAGCGTGCTGTTGCTTTAAACGTGCATAGATCATCATTGTTCCGCATTTTACACAAAGATTTAAAGCTGCACCCTACAAAATTCAGTTGGTGCAAGAATTAATGCCTCAGGATGCTGGCAAATTGATCTCCATGAGAGGTGATTTAAATTGGACTCCACGAAGTCCCGATTTAACCCCTATGGACTTTTTCCTGTGCGGTTACGTCAAATCTAAAGTTTACGGCAACTTCCCTGGCTCAATTAAGAGGAAATATACGTCACGAAATGGCAGCCATCACGGAGAATACCTGCCGAGCCGTCATAGGAAATTTTAGTGCTCGATTAAATGAATGCCGTGAACGCAACGGTTTACATTTGGACAATATCATTTTTAAGAAATAAATTCCCAAAGTGCGTATGTGTACAAGTGGTCCGCAGAAGCCAAAATATGGTCCGCGATTTTGTCGATTTTTTAAATCTGAACTTTCTTTTGAGACACCCTGTATTTACATATATGTACATGGGGTATTGAGAATAATTTTCTTAATTTAGGTTAATTTATATGTGTTCGTAGATGTAATGATATAAATTTGTGGTTTTTAAGTATTGTAGAATGTTTGATATGTTTGAGGATGTGGGATGCGATAAACATTGGAGAGGATTGGTGTTTTAAAATATTGTTTGTCTTTGATGTTCTAGGGTATTGCAGTTGGTGAGTATGTGTTCAATTGATATGGTGTCATTGCAAAAGGGGCATATTCTGGGAGATTGATCGGTAACGGTATGTGGGTTATTTAGGAATGTCCGAGTATGAGTCTGGTTATTACTATTTGATCTCTTCCCGATAGGGGTAATAAATTCCTTTTGAAAATGTGGTAGTTGTTGAGTTTATGTGGGTTATTTGCTTGGTACCAGGTTGATGTTACGGTTATGTTAGATTGTAGTTTTGTGAGGTACATGTTTTTTAAGTATTTTATTATGTCTTGTACGTTAAGGTTCTCCTTTGTTGTAAGGGGCTGTTTTGCTGCGTTTTTCGCAGAGGTGTCTGCTAATTCGTTCCCTGTTATTCCTACATGCCCGAGTTGTTGTTAGTGTTATTAATTGCGTCTATTGCAGAGAGTGAGTCGGTGCATATGCAGAATTGACCTCTTTTATTTTTCGGTGTTTCTAGAGCTTCTACTATTGCAATGAGTTCTGTGAAAAATACAGAGGAGTACTGGGGCAGGAGTTTTGATTTGACGGTTTCGGTTTCATTAGTGATGGCAAAGGTAGTGATGGTGTTATTTTGGGATCAGTCTGTATAGATCACTGGTTCCCAACCAGTGGTCCGAGGAAGCCAAAATATGGTCCGCGAATGATTTTAAATGTAGTTTTGAGTAACAATATTAGTCCTAGGATAACCGAACTCGTGAAGAAGCTGCATTAATACAAAATTACAGAACTTTATCCTAAAAATATTATTATTTCTTTTTGTGTAAGTTCCTATTGACTTTTTAATTAAAGTTTCAGTTCGATTTTTACAGTTTATTTTTATTACACCTACATAGTGGTCCCTGCCAACAAGAATGATTTAAAAGTGGTCCCTGACTACGAAAAGGTTGGGAACCCCTGTAGTTATGATTCTCTTTAGTTTTAATTGTAATGAATTCGGCTCGGTATATTTGTGGGCTTGTGTTTTTTTATTATTAAAGTTTCTCAGTGTTTTGTCAGTGGTTAATTGGCTTACATTCCACGGAGAAGTAGTCAGCGTGAGTATTTGAGAGGGTATGTTGTTGTTGTTGTTCTACCAGCTTCGTGTGAGCTGCATCAGGAAATTATATATACACAATTTATTATATATGAAATGAATGTAGTGGTGCAAAGCAATTTGTGAATGTAAGAGAAAGACAGACCGAAATGCAACCTCAGGTGTCAAGGTCTAGGAAAAAAGCAACATCCTCTGGTCGTAACCAGAGGTCCAAAGGGCTCAATTGTGTCGGATGGGACGGGCAATTGAACAAAGGAAGTGTCATGCGGCTCCATCCGGATCTTAACTGTGCAAGTTCGTCCTCGTCCTACGAGGGAGATGTTTTTCGCTCTCATGAATAGGCGGAGGTCTTCCACCTAATATAATATTGACCCTATAAGAGCGTAGGGCTTGTACAGTTGCATCTTTATGCAATTGGGCCCTTCCAGAAGTATACTAATACTCGTCTATGTTGATATCAGTGATAAAGCGATTTATGCTCGACTTATATATCCTGATATCCGATCTTATTAGGGTAGGCGCTGTTGTAGTGAGGGTGCCATGGTTCGGATGATCACCTCTGTATGCACCCAACAAGAACTGCTTCGAAAGCAACTCATTATGTTGATGAACAGGAAGTATCATCGCTTCATTGTGCAAATGATCCTCATGGGTAATTTGCAGACAACCAGTGGCAGTCCGCAGCGCACTATTTTGACTTCTTTGCAGGCTTTGCCATTGAGTCTTACTTAGGAAAGGGGTCCATACAGGAGCAGCATAATTTAGGACAGTACGTCCAATAGCTTTATAAGTTGTTATTATAGTCTACTTGTCCTTACCCCAAGAAGACGGTTATTTGTCTTGGCGGCATGAGCCGAGAATCTAAGCAATGGGTCAAATGTAGTTCCCAATATTATCGGGTACTGGACAGTAGGAATCTTTAGACCTCCAACAAAGACATCTAGTTCCATTCTCACCTCCTTAGTCCAGGAAGTGAAAATGGAAGCAGATGACTTATGAGTTGAAAGTCTAAGGTTGCGAGCATTGAAAAAATTTAATAAATTATCATCGACATTCACGCCCGATGATAAAACAGAACAATCATCTGCATAGGTCACTAGTTTTATATGGGGAGGGACATCTTTGCCAAATAAAGGTTGATCAGAAGAGGAGAGAGAACCCCACCCTGCGGAACACCTATCTTTAACTTACGATAACCCGACCTCACGCCCCTGAACTGAACATATGCCCTTCTATTATTAAGAGAGTTCAATAGCCAGCGTTTCGTTTTATCGGGTAGTGAGGTGGAGTCCAGCTCTTGAAACAAGATGATGATTGCATGATCAACTGTGTCAAATGCATTGTTCAAGTCTAGAGCCACCATCACTGTACGTTCACATGGCCTCGGCTTATTAAGTCCATCAGCTATAAAAGTAGTGATTTCGCTTAATGCTGAAGTCGTACCACGATCTTTCCTAAAAACCGTGCTGATGATCTGCTAGAAGGCAGTGTTCTGTCATTGAAGGAAGTAATAATGACTCAAGAACTTTCACTACAGGTGAAAGAAGCGATATGGGCCTATAAGAGGAACCAAGATCAGCTTTACTGCCAGGTTTTAAGAGAGGTACCATCCTTGCTACCTTCCATACATCAGGGACAATTAACTGGGAAATGGGAAACGAACCCTTGGTATAAATATACATATGTGTATTTGTGCTTCTCTTTAGTTTTAATTGTAATGAAATCGGCTCGGTATATTTGTGGGCTTGTGTTTTTTTTATTAAAGTTTCTCAGTGTTTTGACAGTGGTTAATTGGCTTACATTCGATGGAGGAGTAGTCAGCGTGAGTAGTTGAGAGGGTAGGTTGTGGGTTCTGCTATATTTGATTATTTGATTATTTGATTATTTGATCTATTGTTGAGAGTTGTATTGTGGCCGTCTAGGTGTTCGGTATGTTTTTAATATTTTATTTAGTGGAGAGTTTTTTGCTGCAATCAGGGATTTTCTTTACAAGGTTGGCTGTTAGGGGTTCGCGTCTGTCTTCTAAATGAGGAAACTCTTGCTTCATACAGGATGTTTTGGGTGGGTGTGGTTTTGAATGCTCCGAGAGCGATTCTGAGGCCTGTGTCAGAGAACGGCAGCGGTGCACCGCAACTACAAGTACACCGCATACGTACACAGTATTTTTTTATACACGAGTATTGCAAACACCGCACACAAAATGTGATTCTCTTTTTCTTGACGTGGTGGCAAAGAGGACTCTTCCGTATTCTTTTAGTTCTTTTTTACTTTGTGTGTTTCAGCAGCGCAAAAAAATGCTATTCACGCTTCGCTGGGCACAAAATTTAGGCAAAATAATACAGGAAATATGCGTTCGTTTGTCGTTAATAGAAAACAAAATGTAATAAAACAAATTAAACATTTCTTCTTAATAAAATTATATATTATAACAAAAACAAACTTATGATTAAGAGATACATAAACTTCATTTTCATTTGTATTGATTTATATATACTTAAATTCTACATATTATTCAATTTTATAAATAGAATGCAAAAAAACGAAAACTGTCAATTGCTTTTGGTTTTCACTTGCTGGAAATATCTGAGAGTATATTTCCAGCAAGTGAAAAAACTCGCTCAGCAGCTGCACTATTCGCCGGAATGGATAGAACTTGTAATGCAAATTTGGATAGTTTTGGATATAATTGCTCATTATTTTTTCACCATTTAAGGAGTTCAAAATCTTCGGTCATAATGACTTTTTCCGAACAATATTTCTCAACTTCTTCAAAGGGTGATGCATTTCAAACGTCGGCATTGGATATCAAATTCGAAAAAATAAAAATTTATTTTTGTATATAGGGGAATCAATATTTGAAGATTTTGTGGATTGCACAGTCGGACTATCTGAATTTGATGATATTTTTACCAAATCGGAGTGTGATAAATGTTGATCTAAAATAGTTAAAGTCGCTTCATTATCAACCATTTTTTTGATTTCTATTACACAAAATTCTTTTATTTGGGTTAAGTCTGTTGATTGTATGTTTGCGGCTGGAGGATATAAACAAAAATGCTGCCTTATGCCAAATAGAAAAATTATTTTTCCAAATATAGTTAACATTTCGAGTTATATTTTCTTTTAAATGTCAAATGGGAGACATGTCGGAAGTATTGGGCTCGTATAGGCCGATAGTTTTATACATAGATGGCACAACATAGCACAAAGAGGCTGAACTGCAAGTTTGCATTTCCTTGAAAACAATTTCAAAATTTTTACACAGTTCAACAACTACATTAAGCATGTTTAAATTATTATCAAGCAATCGATGGTGCTCTTCTTTTTCATTTAAAACATTATTAACTTCGAACCAATTGTCATGGTGTAGTTCGAATTCCAACACGTAGGACATGGATTTTTCAATGACGTGTCTAGCCTGTGCTGAAGATTTGCCTTTTTAAAATATTTAATTAATTTTTTACTGGAAACTATGAGATTTGATAATTCAACAGTTTCTTCAAATAATTTATCGAGTACGTTAGAAGAGTAGCCATTTAGGCTACTGCAGATCAGCCGTATATTTTTTTCCAACGCCTTGACAATATTTTTAACGCGGTCTGTTACAAATTTTATATTTTGCATGTTTTGAATATCAAATTCGTTTAAAAGAGACAGTAATTTGTATAAAATATTTTCGTGTGTACATCGATGAAAATCCATGGATTTCAGTCCCAAAACAATACTATTCATTTGAAGCAATCCTCAACAACCCATTTAGACAAAACGTTTAGAGTTTCTTTTTTGTCTAAGGCGGACACGCGCTGCAGGGTTTGTGGCTGACATCGAGCACTGATCCATCTTCTTGCAAAATGTCTGATAAAATGTTCCATACGAAACTTTTATCTTTCCGCTTAGCAGACAGCCTCCAAACACCGCTCACAATTATATTAATTATGTCATCGTTATTTGACATTTTTGGCAAATTTGTTACCATCTACTTTCAACAAAAGACTCCACGCAAATGAAAGGGCAAACGACAGAAACCAACAGAAATGCTGCAATTGTGTCTAACGGTACATTATTATGTGAGTGTTTTGCGCGACGCATTTTGCTTTACGCTACTTTCGGACAACCGCACCAAATGCACCGCATGCAGTGCAAGTGTTGCCAGAACACATTTTGTAAAAAATCATAGCGGTGCTTCGAGAATGAAATAAACGAAGATCAGAACAAAGTACGATAGCTGCTGCGTATAAAGAAAAAAACCCAAAAGCAATTTGTGTATGTTTGAAAACCCCGGCATATTTTGCGGTGTTACTAGTAGTGCTGAAAATAAGCACCGCTGCCGTTCTCTGGCCTGTGTTAATTGAAGATTTTATAGGTCGTAAAGTTGTTTTTGGACAGTGCCCGTAAATGGGGAGACCATAGTCTGCTGTAGAGGTAAGGATTGCTTTGGCGACGTTTATAAGTGTGGATGTGTTGCAGTTGAATTTTGGACTTGTGAAACATTTTATTTTATTAATTGTTTGCTTGCACACCGCACACCGTGTACGTGAGATCTTCCGTGTGTGTTTTCCATCTATGTTTTCCATTTATGTTTGTTGTTAAAGTGAAGGCCTAGTATTTTTAGTGATGCGACATTCTGGATTTGAATGCTTCCTGTTGTTAAGGTGCATTTGCAGTTGTGTTTTCTGCAAACGTGCATGTGCTTCCATTTGGTGGTGGAAAATATGGCGCCTGAATGATCGGACCAATTTAGTATAGTGCTGAGGATTGGGTCTAGTTTTATATTAATGTTTTTTTATATTTTTTAGTTTTATTATTATGTTAAATTCGTCTGTGTAGGCGCTTAGATTGATATTTGGGTGTAGGGTGAGCATTTCAGCGAGTTTGTTGTAAGCTATTACAAATAGAATCACTGCGAGTGGCGAGCCCAGGGGGATGCCGTTATGGATGGGATGGAAGGGAGAGAGGTTGGTGTTTATTCGTACTGTAATTATTCTGTTTGTAATGAAGTTTTTTATGTAGTTTAATATTTTAGGTCCCGTTTTCCATTCTGTGAGTCATGTATTGTGTGGAGTCCGATTCTGTCAAAAGCTTTTGCAAACACTAGGGATATTACAGACGTATTGTTTCTTCTGGAGATGGATCTTGTTAGTAGATGGGCTATTAAAAGTAGACTGTCTATAGCAGATTTCCCCTTCTTGAAACCAGTTTGACTGTTATTTATTAGTTTATCGTTAGAAACAAACCACCACAGTCTCTTTGCTATTACTTTGTCTAGCACTTTTGATAGACATGAGTTCAGTGCTATTGGTCGGTAGGAGTTTAGTGTGATTTTGTCGGTGTTAGGTTATGACATTGGGACTATAATACTATTCTTGTAAACTTGGGGGATGTAATTGTTTAGTATAGAGTTTTGGAGGTTAATTATTCGGCATTTGGTTTTCCTCTCCAAATTTTTAATTATGGTATAGTTTACTCTGTCGAGTTCAGGTGTATTTCCTTTTAATGTGTTTAGGGCTGCTGTAAATTCGATTAGTGTTATTTCTTTTTCTATTTCTGTATCTCTCTCTCTCTCTCTCTCTCTCTCTCTCTCTCTCTCTCTCTGGGGACGTATGTGTGGTTGAGGGGATTGTTTAATGATGCTTATTTTGTGTTTATAAAAGTAGTGGAAAAATTGTGGTCAAATGATGTGAAGAGAAGTCTGAGAAGTTTTTGTAAAAGAGTTCTGCTATTTCTAATTTGTTGGTGGTGTTTAGATTTGTGTATGGGTTGAGGATGCAGTGAAAGTGTTTTTGGGCATTTAGGCCGCACAAGCGTCTGATATTACTCCAAATTGTATTTGGGGGGTGTGTCGGGTGCTAATTGTGTTGTGAATTCTTGTTGTCGCGCATTTTTTGGGGACCAATTTTTATGCTATCCAGTTGAAATTTTGCACATATACTTCTATTTATTGTAGTTTAATGGAATATCAAGATTGACCTGCCACGCCCAATATTTGGAGTAGCTCCCATTCAAACCTATTGCCCACTTTTGACTTTTTGTAAGAAAACTAGTGAGCGTGCACCACCCCCTATTTAAGCCCCCACATTTATGTATTACAATACTATTTAAAGTTTAGTGTGAATGATTTTAGAGATTCGGTTCAACCGAAGTTAACGTTTTTTATTGTTTTTGTTTACAATTAGTTTTTATCGCAACCTTACGCATGTATGCCGAGTCTCTGTCAACTTGGGCAGAGCTAGTTTTCGTTAGTTTTTGTTTTGCTTTTGGCATAAAACTCTTGCGCCAACTAAACTTGTGTTGTTGGGCACGTTGTTAGTTTTTGGTATTATTAATTAACAGTTAATAATAACTTTTCGGTGCGACCTGTGACACAGGCCACATTTTAATAAACTTCAACCTAATATTAAAACTGCTGTGTGGTCTTTTAATGGTGTGGATTAGTGGCACAAAATTGTGACCTGGCTTACAAAGCACTTGCTGGATCGAGTTTTGGTGCGTATAGAAGTGCCACTTCTATATTATTTATACTGTGTAGTGTTTTTGCTTTCTTTTCATTGTGTGAACCTAGTAACGCTAGCGTTTGTCAGAAGTGCCACTGACAACTTCATTGGCACCCGCCGGTGAAGAAACATTCACTTTGCCATCCTTTCCTGCGATTGTTTTGACGATGACTCCCAGAATCCAATGCTGAGCCGGCACGTTGTCTTTATGGATTATTACTACTTTTCCGACTTCGATGTTGCGAGTGTCCTTCGTCTACTTTTAGCGTTGTTGCAACCTCACCAGCTGGTCCAGAATCTCCCCTTGAACGCGGATAATCTGCCATCTGCGTAAGTAGGACAGCTTGTCGTCGCTCTTGATTTGCCTGGACACGCGTGGCAATGTTCTGGCGACCAGAAAGTGGGCTGGTGTGACGGCTTCGACGTCGTTGGGGTTGGTGCTGTCGGCCACGATCGGCCGCGAATTCAACACCGCTTCTACCTCGATTACGACAGTAATCTTCAGTCTTCACCACCGCTGGCGCGAAATGGTGGAACTTCACCGACTTCACAGCCGCCTTCCAAAGTCCTCCGAAATGCGGAATGAACACTCTTGGCAGAATGACAACAAAATCTGTTCCGTGCGTCGCTGCAAATGTAACCATGGCATCCATGTGCTCACATGTGGTTCTTGAGCTCCTGAAGCTCCCGAGCGGCACCCACAAAGTTCGTGGAATTGTCGCAGTATAGCTGCACAAACGGTCCTCGACGTCCAAGAAACCTGGATAAACACATAAATATTTTGACGTTAGCAGCATTGGATACAAAACACACAAATACTGCTATGTACACTTTTATAGGCGGCTTGCAGCGCATTTTTAGTGAAATTTTAATTGGACCACAAAAGTCCACACCACTGATTTCGAAAGGCCATCGAACATTTAATCGGTCATGAGGTAAATTTCCCATAATTTGTGACAATAATTGGGGTTTGTAGCGAAAAAAATGTACGCAACGACGGACAACCAGGGCTTGCAAATAACAGTTGACCGTTTTTTTCGTTACGCTCTGCTCACGAAAATAAGCAAAAAAAACATACACACTTGCTCTCTCTCTCTCTCTCTCTCTCTCTCTCTGTCTCTCTCTCTGAGCAGCAGACTTTGTTTCTTTTCGTTTTTGTTTTTTGTTGAGCGCTTTGAGTTGGGTTATTCGTGTGACGCTCTGTTAAAGAACAACGTATTGAGAGAGATACGATTGACGCTTGCACAATGAGACTCAGCAAATGAACAAAAGACTGAAAGGCTCAACGCAAACTGTCTCTATTTTATTTTGAGTTGTAGTCAATGCGCAGTGGCTCTTTTGGCTGAAAAATGTGTAACTTTAGAGTTAGACGATGAATCATCCTAAAATTTTAAATATGAATTTTTTTTATACTACAACGAAATTTTCGAGTTAAAAGAAAACTTTTAATTTTATTTAAAAGAACAATTTAAATTTATTTGCAAGTATTTTTGTAGATTTTTTATATACCATTTTTAGTAGCATATTGTCCGCAATAGTAGCAAAAAAACCGGTTGTACTACTTTTGTAATATACATATACATATTGTAGCCACCCGAATTAAAACATTAAAACGTTATATTCTGAAGTCTTCATTTCTATTAACCGCGTACTCGACGCGAGCAGCGGTGATTTACACACATGCACTTAAAACAACATGCACAGGGTTCTTATACACACATACTACATTGCACGGGGTTCTTAACTATCACATTACACACAGGGTTCTAACTTAGACAGTACTTATACATATCTTACTACAATTCGGCCATCCTGACGATAAAGGATAACCTGATCCTAAACATTTCAACTAACTTTACCATAACTTCTTAAATCATAATTTGTTCTTGTAAATTCTTCTTTGCTAACGTTATTTCTTTCTTTTGTATGTTTAAAATTTTTGTCTTCATTGCTTACAATTAACTTTTCGTTTTCTTTAACATTACATTTCTTACTTAATACAACATTTAGTTTTTCAATAACATTTTCTTTTTCATTTCCATTACATTTCTTATTTCTTATAATTTCAGTTTTCTCATTAAAATTTTCTTTCTTGTTTATCCAAAACTTTATATTGTCCGCAGCCCACACACCTTTACAAGGAATTTGCGAATGTTGAAAACCACCTACATCTGTAATAGGATAACGATCATTAGGCAGAACTTTGCTAACTTTATAGGGACCTTTAAATTTTGGTATAAGTTTCCTTGCTACACCGACATGACTTCCTTGTACTTTGTTGGGCCTTTTTTCTTTGCATTAATATAGTTTTCATTATACTCTTGTGCCCGCCTTTCACACTCTCTAGCCTTTGTTCTAACTTCCTCTACATTTTTTCTAACTCCTTGTCCTTGTTCTATAATATTTTCCCCAAGACTGTCTATGACTTTGCCTTTCTGATTAACTCCAAACAACATAACACTCGGGTGTTCACTAATCATCCTATGAACCGTATTATTTAACGTAAACTCTGTTGTTTCTGAATCTGTTGTTTTATCCCAACCTAGGTTTTTCTCCGGATCGATCACTTTTGCTAACATTTGTCCTAAACTTCTATTCACCCTCTCAGCCTGACCATTTGCCTGAGGTGAACTGGTCGCTATCTTGACATGTCTAATATTATTTTCTTCTAAAAACCAAATTTTTCTATCAGAAACCAAAATTTTCTGTCTGCTGTAAGATCTAAAATAGTCGCCTAAAGCTTTTATTACCACCAACAAAGGAGCAACAAAGGAGTTGCTGTCGTTTTTGCTGCATACAATCTAACAAATTTGGTGCAAGAATCAATTGTTAACCGTTATGCTATGAACAAAACCTTCTCCTTTACCATTTTTCGCCGAAAATGCAATACATTTCAGGCAATTTCTAATATGTACCTCAACTTTTTTTTTAATATTGGGAAACCAATAACTTTTCATAATTAATTCGCCAACTTTATTAACACCTACATGACCCATTTCATTGTTGTACTTGAACAGAACTTGTGACTTTCCATTGCTTCTGGTACATAAAATAAAACCGTACTTTTAATTGTTTTTTTTTTTTATATAATATATATCATTCTCACTACGTAAAATTTGTGTTCCTTCTTCTGCAACTCTTCCTTCAGTTTTTTTTAATTTTTTCGTTTTTGTTCTGGCATATAACCAAATTTTATCCAAATGTGTTCGTTGTGATGGTCATAATACTCGTATGCATAACTCTGCTCAACGCATCTACATGTTGCATACGTTTTCCTACCCGATGTTGTACTACATAATCAAACTCTTGCATATCTAACGCCCACCTGGCTATACGAGGATTCAACTTTTTTTATTCAATGTCATCGCAAGAGAATTACAATCAGTAACTATTTTAAATTGAATACCTTGCAGGTATATTCTAGAACGTCTCAACGCGTAAATTATGGCTTAAGTTTCTAACTCGTAACTATGATATTTTGATTCTGACTCTGTCGATCTTTTAGAAAAATAAAATATCGGATGCCATTTTTTATCTGCTTTCTTTTGCATCTAAAGAGCTTGCATCGCAATGAAACTCAGTTTCTGCCGTATGATCATAAATTGCACTAGTTTGTTTCTCAATGTATCAAATGCATTAAGCTCTTCTACTCCAAAACTAAATTTTCTATCTTTTTTCGTAAGATCATACAATGGTTTGGCCAAAATTGAAAAATCTCTAATAAATCTCCTAAAATAAGAACATAAACCTAAGAAGCTTTGTACTTCATGTACTTTTTTCGGCACTGGAAAATTTTTTGTTACATTTAATCCTTTATCTAAATATGACTAAATATCCTAAATATTGAATCTTACTTTGTAAAAACTTACATTTATCTAATCTAAGCTCTAACTTGTTCATTACTAAACGTTTTAATACTTCTTCTAAAATATCTAAATGTTCCTTAGCATTGTCCGTTGCGATCATAATATCGTCTATGTATATAAAGACGTTTTCTTGTCTAACCATATCAGCGAAAACTTTGTTTATAAACATTTGAAAATCAGACGGGGCATTTTTTAGCCCAAATGGCATTCTCAAGAACTCAAATTGTCCTAAGGGCGTAATAAATGACGTAAATTTTATCGACTCCTAGCTCATAAACACATGGAAAATCCATTTTTCAGGTCTAATTTTGTGAAGAAACGTTTGTTCACCATTCTATCAAGCAAATCATATATTAGCCTTTGCCGTAGCTTTGTTTAACTTCCTATAGTCCACGCACATTCTAAGCTCTCCAGTTTTTTTCTTAACAAGTACAATAGGTGACACAAACTTTGACTCACTGGGTCTTATAACCTTTATCCAACGTATTCTGCAACTCCTTTTTTTCTGCATAAGATAGTCTTCGTGGGGACAACTAAATGTCTTTACATCCTTCTATTCAATTCGCTTCTAACCTTTGGTGCAATTGGCTTTTCGGAATCACCATAAAGTTTTTTAAACATTTGTTCAATATGCGATTTAACCTTACAAGGCACGTCCTCCATTGCAATATTTAAATTAAATTGTTCATTATCTTGAACATTTAATTTTAAAATTTGTTTTTCAAAATTGTCTTCAACACAATTTGTATCCTTACTGCTGCAAAAGTTTTTTCTAAACTGAATTTTATCATTACCACATTTTGTTTCAGTAAATTTTGCTGCTTCTCCTTGAATCACAACAATTTTACTGTTGCTTAACTTTAAAAAATTTCGTTCTAACAGAACAGGATTTGTCATACAATTTACATCAACTACAAACATTTCAATTTTGAAATTTTTATTCATAATTTTCATAACGGCAAGCAAATTTCCATAAATTTTCAAATTATTGTTATTGTTATATATTTGCCTAACAAATAGAATCCGATTATTAGTTCTATTCCGATAACTAACATATCTATGTAAACACATCACTAACAAATACGCATGATTATGTATTGATACACTTTGGCATATTTTAAATAAACTGTCGTCATTTAACTCGCACAATCGGACTGTGAAAGTGTAAAGTCGTATTGCATTGCGATCAAACGACACATTACACATTACTATTTCTTTTGCAAAAAAAAAAACAAAAAAAGAAAAAACAACAACAACAACAACAACAACATAAATAAAAACAAACTTCCGTTATCAGTTCGCCTGCACCTGCTGCATCTGTGCTAAAAATAGCATCATGAGTAGCGGCGGCGGTATTGAAGCAGCTATGGATTGGCAAAGAATTGAGACAACAAAATCAAACAAACACAAACGGTCAATCTGCAGCTCGCCAAATTTTTCCAAGAAAGAACAGCTGTTAGACCCAATACATAGTACATCTAAAAGCACAAACCGTTTTGCTGAACTCGAGATTCTTGATAGCAGTGTGGAGACTGAGGAGGATAAAGAGGAAACTGGAAATGCTGAAGCGAAAATAGGAAAAAACAAAGAGGAATCAACTGAGCGAAATACTACTCCGAAGCCTCCGCCAATAATACTAGCTAATGTTAATGACATAAATGGTATGATAAATTATATTACCAAAACTCTTTCGCTAGCTATCTCTTTGTGGGCTATCTATCGAATTTTCTAATATGACAAGAGCCGGATAACACTCAGCATCTATGGTAACCAACACAGAAACGGTATCAGAAAGTCAGACCATAGAGTGCATTGGTAACAAACTACTACAAAATGCAACGATAACACAATCAAAAAGTTACAAAGAATCAGAGACAAAAATTATCAATATAGAGGTTAACGAAGACGGACTACAACAATTTGTAGAACATTAAATCCAGAAGTTTGAGAACTTTCATGGTCTCAGCCAGGTACCAGCCATCGGCACACCATGAAAGATAAACAGGTAGACGAATTGTTGACAAAAGGATTAATAGAACTATCTTACAGCGCGCCCATTGTCAACGACCAGGTCTGGCTAAAAGAACATCCGTTGTCCAAAGGTGGAGACAACTTCGCAGCTAAACTAGCTCACCATGCTTTGAGGGACCCTACCAAATAATTAACTTCTCTTCTACAGTCATCGTACAATTGAAATCGGACACGAAATGAAACTGTACGACGATTCGACAGCTACGACCGGGCACTAACCACTAATAACACAAGCGAAGAATTAAAATCAATCTTTATTTATCATTTTTTTTTTTTTTTTTGTTTAATGGGAGTTTGATTTTGCTCTCATAATATAATCATTGATTAATCAAAAGACATTAATTTTAGACAAAGCTTATTAAAATGTATCGCTGAAGAAAACAATTACTTCGAATAACAGATAAGTTTATTTGCGGCCGTTGCGTGAAGGATTATATTCTTTGGTACACAAAGCTCTTCGTGTATTATTACACCAATTAAAAGCAACAATCGAATGTATACCAAACGGTGGGGGGGAGGTGGGTTGGTGGAGAATAAAGAATTTTGCCCATACGACACAAGTCATTGCATTAGAAGTTCACGAATGACAAACCATTTGCTAGACAAAAGTAGCTTATTCAAGAAGAAGAAGAAGAAGAAGAAGAAAATAAAATTCTGTCCAAATAATAACAAAAAACAAAACAAATAAAAATTTGAATATCGAAACAGCTCAGAATATGCAGCACCCTCTTGAAATATTCTGTATGAACCATTTGAGAATTCTAATAATAAAATTCAATTCATAATTCGCAAACAGTTAATAATATGGAGGCTACCTTCACTGAGTAATATCATGAGAATTTTTTATCATTCACATTAAGTATATATGCCTATATATATATATATATTCATGATCAGCTCGGCGAGACGAATCGATCCAGCTATGTCTGTTTGTCTGTCTGTCGTGATGTTGTTGGGCATTTTTGGGGACTAATCTTTAATATATCCCATTGTAAGTCGACACGTAGACTTTTTTTATGGCAGTTTAATAGAGTATCAAGATTGACCCGTTACGCCCACTTTTTAAGGTAGCCCATATACAAACCCACCGCACACTTTTGATTTTTTTCTTTAAAAACTTTTGTATTGTAGTCAAGAAAAACTTAATAATTGTTGTGGTATGATCCCCATAAAAACCATACGCAAACTTTTGTGTTTTAGTATTAAATCAATATTTGCTTGAAATTCGTTTTGGAATTGTGGTAAATGGTTCCAAAGTCGAACAGTATGTATAAAGAGTTGTCTCTCAGAACTAGAAAACCTAAATCTGGTCATAACAATGTTCAGAATGCCTTCTCGACTGAGAAAGGCTTTCTTTTTCATACAAATATGCATATGGGTTCGTTGGTATAAATTATTTTATGAATAAATATAATTGTTTTGAATTTTATCAATGATTTGATATGCGACTTTGCGAACTGTGGTCAATGTAGTTATTTGTATACCACATATATCGGTGGGTTAAACTCCCCCACAAATACACCACTCACGTTTGGTTAAGAAATAAACTTTGTTTTTACATTTGCTCAGTTCACACCTTGAAACTTCATGTGAATGGTATTAAAACTTCGGTACCTCCGGAGTTAAGGTTTTTTCTTGTTCATACTAAATTTAACTCAGATACTATGATCCATTTTTGTTCAATAGCAAAAAATCCCCAAGCACACCAAAACAAAATAAAAATGCAAATTGGCTAGTCATGTATATTTTGTTTTGGGAACATGTGTGCCAAGAAAACAAAAATCCTAAGTCGAAAATCGAATGTAAGTACATAGCGCGCGTTTTTTGAAAAGTCACCGTTTTCTAGCACACCCGGAAGGTATGTAAGTTTTTTCTTACACATTTAAAAATGCATTGCATCATAATATGTATCTGTGGCAGATGCGCCACCACTTAAAACTAACTCCTTTATCTCTTTGCTTACCAAAGCTCTTTCATTTTCTGCATATCTGTGCGTTTTGCGAGAAATTGTAGTGGCTCTAGGCAGCAAGTCTTCGATGTCAATATTTTCACCGTACATTGCACCAATCTTGATGAAAAACTTGATCATATCTTTGGAACCAGGTACTTCGACGCAACATGAATACAATAGCAAATACATACATACATAAGTACATACGCTACTGGTGATGAGTTTTTTTTGGTTCTTGTGTTTGCTCTTCCATGTATTTTACTTACATGTATCAATTTTTGGATAAGGATCGCCAAAGTCAGTGAAAATAAAAACAAATACAACTACTATCAAATGCAAATACACCGTCATAAAAGTGTTCATTTTGCTATGATTTATAACTTCTGCCTCGTCTTGTACACTGAGTAAGAAAGCGAAGTATGTTTTGATGTGTTACGATTTTTACTGATTGAATTTAAAGGCTTTCAATGATTTTTTTCAGTGTTGAATTTTTTTTACTTTAATAAACCAAACAACAACAATACAGCGAAGGCTCGATTTTCTTCACGACGCATAGAATGATAAAAGTGTTAATTTTGCTTGGATTTATGACTTCAAAAACTCTGTTTGTTGTAGATGTTGTTGTACTGCTCCTAATTCAAAATTTCTTGCCGACCGCTGGTTTAAAGTTTGTCGCGTGCGACTTCGTAAGTGTAAAATGTATAAATTTTGAACATAGATAAGTAAAAATAAATCCAACTGCAAACGGTGGAGAGAAAGGTTAAAGGATGTTGAAACAAAATTACAAAACTATATATTAAAAAAAAACAAGAAAAGAATCCGGAATGCTAGACAGACGTGGAGAGCGCTGGCTGAAGGTAAAGAAGATATAATTCAAGAGAAACGGAAAAGAGGCGCCAAAAACTCTTAGAAAATGAAACGTCATACGCACGTCAAAGCCAAAGCACGCCTTACGAATGTGGACAAACCTTGGCGAAAGCGGTTAAAAAAGTGGATAAAGCGATGCCAAAGGCCATGCACAGAAGGCTAAAAGTTCTTGACGTCCTGGTCAAAAAATATAAGCAGATTGAAGAAAAGGAAAACGTACACCAATCCAGCTGGCAAGTGTCGGAAAGCCTAGTTAATGCCATCAATGATTTTTATCAGGTATTCCAGGTATGTCCCAGTTGCAATCGTTTTGTTGCGATGGCCAACAGGTAGAGCAGAAGGACTGCATATTCCATTAAAAAAACTTTATTTGTGTGTGTGTGTGTGTGTGTGTGTGTGTGTGACATTAGTAACACTATTCTCAGTTAAGTTATTTTTTGTTCTTTGTTTTTACATATATAAGATGAATATACTTATTTTTGTTTTTCTTTATCTATATATATATATAAAAATGGAAGTATGTATGTAGGTTCCCTATAGACTCCGAAACCGCTGAACCGATTTTGATCAAATTTTGTGGCAATATTCAAAATAGTCCCGCGGGTGATACTGTGAAGTGTCGTGGCGAGTGGATAAACAGATTTTTTAGATTTTCCTTCCATTTTTTTTTTTAAATGAAGAATTTTTTCATAAAAAACACAAAATTACACGTTGGGTTTGTATAGGGACTATCCCACAAAGTGGGCGGGCAACTTCCATTAGTCTATGTATGTTAAGCGGCTGACCATGAAAAGGCACTACTTTGCATTTCAACCTTTTATTGACTTTAATAAAGAAGTTTTCATTCAAAAATTCAAAAGTGGGCAGTAGGTTTGTATGGGTGCTACCCCAAACAGTGGGCGGGAGCCACCCATTAATGTATATGTGAAGCGTTCGTCCACTAGAAGCTTCCAAAAAGTCAAAAGTGGGAGGAGGGCTTGTATGGGGCTACCCCAAAAAGTGTGCGTTGCGGGTCAATCTGGATACTCTATTAAACTGCAATAAAAAAAAGTGTATGTGCAAAATTTCAACTGGATAGCATAAAAAATGCGCAACAACATACAGACAGACAAACAGACGGACAGACAGACAGACAGACATACAGGCAGGCAGACATACAGACGGACAGACGGTCATGGCTAGATCGACTCATCTCATCGAGCTGATCGAGAATATAGTATATACTTTATGGGGTCTAACATCCAGCATTTTAAAATTAGTCGCATTAAAATATTCCTTCAGGTTTCGCTGCAATCAGTGTTTGAACTCTTCGCATTGAAAGCAACTTCTGTTTTTGTCGCATGCGAATGCCGTGGTTTTTGTAATTATCTTGAAAACGACCAATTGCCCAAAATCAACCTTTAGCACCAATTATAAACCTAATCAATTATAAAGCTAATAAGTTTCTCCTTTTGACAAAATAAAATTATGTTTTTTTCATTTTGAATGCGTACGAATGTTGCATTCGACATTGGAGAAATGCCCACATGTAAAGATTTCCAAACATAAGTTTTATAACAGTTATAGCAGATTGGCAAACATGACTTGTATAACAGATGTAGCAAAGGAATTTCACCGCGTGGAGGTGCCTTGGGGGTAGGCACAAAAACGTCGCTTCAAGATAAGTGATGCACTAACAGGTCTCGAAGAAATTAGAATATCGTGCATTCATCATGATACTACTCAGCGAGCACAAAATCATTGAGTGTTCTAAAACCCATTCCTAGCTAAAATTCCGACCAAGATTTTAAAAGAAGAATTTGACCTCTAGATGACCTTGAATTGACCTTGAAATGTTGGTCGAAAGTAAAATTTTCCGCTCTTTCTGAATCCGGAGTCAAAAAAATTAAATATTTCAAATCAAGGTGTTTGACCTTGATGCTGACGTGATGGGGTCATGCGGACACCGGCATCGTAATCAGCGACCCCAAAAACATAAAGGTCGCCTACGCTTAGCACATGTCCACCTCAATTTGTCTTAGTGGTCCTGTGAAATTTATCAAAAATTTTACAATTTCAGAAAGTTTTATCACTCGAAATATGATCTCGAAATATGAGCTCGAAATTTTGGTCTCAATTTTCGACAAATGGGCAAAATTTACTTTTCAAAATACAAAATAAAATATTCGAAACACTTGTCCACATATTGAAAAATAGCGAACCGTTTAGCTTTTTTTGCAAATTCCGACCAAACTCTTCCATTTTCAAAGGGTTAGAACAAAATTTTCCTATTTTTTTTATTTACAAAATCCTGTACCAATAAATTAAGGTTTTCTAAAGGATTCAAACACACAAACAGAAACAAACTTGTCAAAAATTCATAACTTTTGAATGGGTGGTCTGATTTTCTTGATCTTGGGCTTGTGTAGAACTAGTAAAGCTACTAAACATTTATAAAAATACTGCTCGCTTTTTATTTTGCCATAAATATAGATTTTTTAATGTGTGCGTAACGTTAATTTGGACTATATTTTTTAATATATTAATAAAAAAAGAATTAATAAATCATTTTGATTTGGCAAAAAGGCGATCACAGACATGTCTCTGCAGTTTTCTTGTTCTTTTTTTTCGTTTGAATTTTTTAATCGCACACGATATCATATATTTTTGTTTTGTGATGATATATAAACCGGATGCTTTTTTGAAATATTTTTTTTTTGTTTTCATTTCTTTTTGTTTGCTTTTTTGTTTGTTGTTTTTGGGTGTGTGTTTTTCTCCTTTCTGAAAGCTTTATTTTATTATTCTCTTATTTGTTTTTTGAATTTACTCATAAGGTAAGATGATTTACTCAATTTTTGAGTAGAAATGACCTCAACGGATGAGATGAAATTTTTCGCCACAAGGGGCAGAAGAACATTGTACCACAATTGTAATAGGGAATGTGGCCAACCATCACACTAAGAGACAACTGACCGCCGAATGTTAAAGCAGCACGCTACTTATTTATATCAAACACAGCTGGAAAATGCATTTGTGTAGCCAAAACAACGAATTGTAAAGCTTAAGTGAGTCGACTGTGTTGTGGTAAAGAGAGAACGATTTAAACTAGATATGTGCACATATGACGTGCGTGACTTCTGAAAACTCAATGTGAATTTATAATTTATTGAGGCCGAATCTGTAGTAATGCAAGTTATTTTATGAAAGTTACTTTGAAAAATATCACATTGACTTTACATGTTCACTAGAGATTATGAGTTGCGAACTTTCTGATAAACTAATAATGCCATTTTCACGACAAGCACGTATTAAGCGATAGTTTTTAATGTTTTTTTTTTTTTTTTTTTTTTTTTTATAACAAAAATTGTTTTTAGTAACAAAACCATTCGTTAGTTTCGTTTTCACGAAAATAAATTTACTTTGATTTTCATAGTTTTTATTTTTAAAACTTTGTCTTTTACTATTGAATGTTTGCTATACCTATTTTGGCCATGATACTATCATTTCTACAAATGTATTACTTCTGGTTACAATTAGTCTCTATTCCAAATTTTATACCAATATCTCAAGAACTGAGTACTGAGTTGCGATTATATAGAGAGTAAAGAGCCTTATCTATAATATAAATATGTGTATTATGGGGTCTACGATTCTGTATTTGCATTGACAAAATTACAGTTATAATATTAAATAGACTATTTATATTATATTTGAAGAGTGTAACAATTGCGTGAAATGTTAAATTCGCATCTCTAACGTAAACAAAGAAACCGGTTCGTAATTGAGTATCTCAAAATTAGGTACTCAATACGAGTATGTACTTGTACTTCTGTCGCACTCAGTTTCATTACGCTGGCTCAATTGAGATACCTCCGTAGATAGTTTGAATTGTGCACGCGAAAACAGTGCAGATAGATTGTGTCTTTTTGGCGCAACGAACACAAAACGATCGCTGAGTACACTCTCTTTTGAAGCTTTTGAGATACAGTCATGAGCATATGCATATGTGTATGTGTATGTGTATGTGTGTGCCTGGTAATGTTTGCCATTGCCTCAGAGTCGCTTGCAAGTTCAGTGCTGAGTTAGTCACTTGCCAGCGTTGCTAGCGTGCACTTATTATTTGTCGTCGCTGAATGCACGAGTATACAGGCATTTTACTACTGTTGAGATACTTTTGACGCTGAACTGCAAACATAAGAAAATTTAACTAACACAAGAGCTTTCTGCACTTATTGTCAACTCTATTTGTATATTTGAATATTGTGCGAAGCATGCTACAGTCGTTTTGCTTTACCCTTCTCGCTTAACTCCTCCATTAATTTGCATATGCCGAAATGTATCTCGTACTACATTCGTTAGGTCATCCGCTGCTGCTCTGATAGGCGTTGCTTTGCCGCATTTGGTTCGCTTTGGCTTATACGATATGCATCTTGTTTGCAAGTTGTTTTCAGTGCTCAAATATTTGTATTGTGTAATTTAGTGCAGCATGTTACTATATGTATGCGTTTTCATATGTGTCCGTCCGTCTGTCTGTCTGTCTGTCTGTGTGTCTGTCTGTCTATTGTATCTCGATACAACTGTAGCTTTAAATAAATGCATCGAACGCATTTAATGTTGACTCTTGTTTGCTGCAGGCTTCATTGTTTTTCCAATTTTAATTGCATTTAGTTGCAACAACGTATCTTTCTCTAAGTCTACAGTTTGTATTGTTACTTTGTAAAGTACGTAAGAGCACGAAGACGGAGACTGTGACTGAGACGGAGCAAAGACGTCTGTGGCTAGCAAACTCAATTTGTGCGCAAATCACATCATATGCTTGCCAAACACGTTCTTCGCAAAAATTTAAGTCACGAAAACAATTTTGCGAATTGGACAGTGACGAAAGAAAGGACTACGGAGATGACGATGTCGATGAAAACAACGACAGGACGATGGATGAATAGCTGGCTGACGGACCAGCCACTTGACTATTTTACTATAAGGATAACTGCGAGTGTCTACTGCTCTGTGAACTGAAATTGCACATTGTCGAAATTGGGGTTGGATAATAGGTCTGAGTAAGAAGTTTTATGGCACAATTGTATTCTCTCTTTAACTCAGCTTCACTTTTTTTGTTTGTATATGTCGTCTGTTTATTTCAGCCTAATCAAAGCAAATAATGTTGAACAATTGTAAAGTAAATTTGTGCAAAATGAAAGATAAATTGTAAAATTTGCATATTTCGTTTGTACCATCAAATAATTTAGTTATTTAAAAAAAGGGGATATGCCTGTTTCAATTTATTAATTAGTTGCGTTTTTTATAACATGCTGTTTAGTAGTTTCAAAAATAACGAGCCTTAAAATATACTACTAGCGCCACCAATCGGTCAGTAGTAATACTATTCTTTCAGTACAAAACTGGTGGGTGTTGATTTTCAATTCCCCGCAACTTTCAGGACACTTTCATTTACACTTGTCAAAAAAGCGGGTACATAATTTCCGCTTGGAAAGTATAATAAACATAGTTACAACTAAATGATCTTCACATCGTTCTTTTCTGTGACGAACTTCAACGAGATCAGGTCGCATTCTCTGTAGTATAATAGTCATATTGAAAGTAAATTGTAACTATCAAAAACACTCTCAAGTGATGCTTGCGGACATGTTTGCAAGTGCGCCTACAACTGTTTCGAGCCTGGCGTCGATCGACTTGCTCTACAGTGTAAAACGCGTTTCTATATTCTATAATTTTTAAATATTTCAATTAAATACAACTACTATAAATATAACTCGTGCATATTTAATCGCTGTATCTCGCCCCTCACGCTTGCATTTACATAAGTGAGCTTCAACTCAAACACTCTCTCACTCTTACGTTCTTCATGTTCGTGTTTGTGTGCGCAGCAACTATTTTTTTTATTTCTGCTTTGTGTTGCTTATATTGGTTCCTAGATCTTTAACTCTGTAATACGTTTTTGGCGTTTCTTGCTTAAGTGCGGCTGCGTTATTTCGTATAGCAGTAAGCAGTTTTCTAAGTTGCGAGTTCAAGAAAAAAGATTTTATTGAAACAAACTTATTATACGTTTACAATGTTATTTTCATATATTCTACCAGGTGAATACCGCACCCCACCGTGCGCTAGATAACACTAATACGCAAACATACGCACACACACACAACTATAGCTTTCACAAGCCAAATGCAAGCAGAACAATTAGGGCGATCGTGCCTGTGTATCGCTTGATCAAGCGGAACGTCAGAAATGGCCGTTTCACGTAAATCGATTTAATAGACGTTATCACGTCAAAAAATCAGCAAAATGGGGAAAAAAATTGAACATACACGTTAATAATTGACTTTTTCAATTGCTTGGCATGCATTTGAAAAATTAATTATTTGGAGAAATCAATCACACCGTAGAGCATGCAGGCTGACCAGGACGCCGACCGACTAGAAGCTGTTGTGGGCGCCCTAGTCATTATGTTATCGACCATCAGATGAGATCATGACTTCACACAAAAATGTAACTAAACAATAAAAAAATAAAAAAAAAACGAAAAAAAAAAACACAAAACTAGAGTAATATTTAGTAAGAGGCTCGGCAGAATACAGCAATCATTAGCAACGTACGGCCTATCCGACTGATGAAGGGTTTGGCAAACCCTGAAACAACATGTGTATCGGAAGCCGATCATTTTTTCTGTGTAAACAAAATATTGTTCATTATTTTCTCTTTCGCATTGAGGAAATATATATGTATGTATAAAAATTATTTCCCAATGTAAAATGACCTCAAGCCAGCTAAAATTCATATACAGTAGCCGCTCGGTTATACGAACACCAACTTATGTAAACATCCAGAGTAGTGAACAACAAAATTTTGCCACAAGAGGTTCTAAAGAGTGAACACAGCCTTTTTCTATTGAACATCTTGCAACCGTTGAATATTTTGAATTTGTTGACGAAAATTATGATCCGGAAGAACACATTCCTCCCAGCATATTAAAAGAAAATTACCGAAGCGACATTGAGGCACCGATAGATGAAGTCATGGGTCTAATCAATGAAATAACGAGCGACGTACAGCTTTAACGGGAAGAGATTCAGATTTGGAATCAAGATATTGTTAGCGGATCAGAAAGCGAAGTTGACAATGAAGACGATGAAGATCAAGACCAGACAACAACAGCTGAAATTAACACAACTGAGGCACTCGAAGCGCTCAATAAAGTTATTGCTTGGAGTGAAAATAATATATATCTGATATTAATGACATTTTGGTATTGCGAAAATGCAGAGAGACGGCACTACAGAAAAACCTTCCAGCAAAAAAAAAAAAAAAGAATACAGAAAAATATAACCGACTACTTTAAAGAGCATTAATTACTATAACAAACCAATTACAAATAAAAACTTTATGTATGTGCACATTTGGAAAACGACTCCGTATTTATTTTATAGTCCTTCGATTATGTGAACAGCTCTGTTTAATGAGCTCAATTAGTTCATATAACCGAGCGACTACTGTATTCACACATTTATAAGGTCGCCAATAACAATTATACTAAGAAAAACTTTTATTCAAAATAAAATTAGATACACATTTGCACCCTACACATTTAAATGAATATACATATACAAATTTATAATTTTAGCCAAAAAAAAAAAATGAACAAAAAACATACAGTAAAACCTCTCATAAATTAAACTTAATTACACATTTGCAACTTACACATCTATACAGATAAATAAAATTGGAGTGTCTGTTTGTATAATATTAAAATAACCGCTTTTTACTAAATGCATATGGATATAACGGTACATATAACAAAATATTTTTTTTTTACAATTTATGTCTGTCTGTCGGTCTGTCTGTTTATTCCGGCTAAACTCTGAAACGGCTGGACCGATTTGGACGGGACTTTCACTGGCAGATAGTTGATGTAATAAGGAGTAACTTAGGCTACTTTTATTTTATAAATTTAGTTATTTTTATTAATATATATATATATATATATATATATATATATATATATATATATATATATATATATATATATATATATCTCTCTCTCTCTCTCTCTCTCTCTCTCTCTCTCTCTCTCTCTCTCTCTCTCTCTCTCTCTCTCTCTCTCTCTCTCTCTCTCTCTCTCTCTCTCTCTCTCTCTCTATATATATATATATATATATATATATATATATATATATATATATATATATATATATATATATATATATATATAATATATATATATATATATATATATATATATATATATATATATATATATATATATATATATATATATATATATATATATATATATATAATCTCATATGTGTATATTCTACCATGCACGTTTGCTACTGACTAAGCTGCATTCTCTCTATCTTCTTTGGCGTTGCCGGCATCAAACACAATAACAACAACACCTACATCAACAACAGCCACAAGTACAACAACATGAACGTATATGACGATGATAGAGTACAGCAACAACAGCAACAAAAATATCGTATATGACGATAGAGTGGTCTGGACGTACGAAGCATAGCACAAAGAGGAGACAAAGGATAGGGAAACTATATAGAAAAGCGTTTTATCTCTTTCTCTGGCAGCATACATTTATAGTTGTCTCTTTTTCGTTATACTTTTCGTTTCAAAAATCCAAATCACACCGTGCCAAACACTTCTCCCATCAACGACTTAATATCACAAAGGCTGCCTGTCGCGTGGGCTCAGAACGAGCGAGCGGGCTATTGCTAACGATTGTGTCTCAACGACTTCATTTAAAAATTGATTTCCAGCGCTTATATCATACATTTTTAAAGTGTGGTAGGCGAAGAGGTGAAAGGGGACAATGTGCGAGGTGTGGCAGGGTACAGCTAGTTAAATATAAATATATACTCTGTAGTTCGGTCCGGGACCTGTCCCCTGCATATCCACCTGCAACGCATTTGACTGGCCAATTTAAGATGACGATGTCATTTAAACGGACCGAGCGGTGAGATGTTGCTTCCTAGTAAATGGCACAATGGTCGTTTTGGCAGGGTTGATGTTAAGCGCCACCACACCGCACCTACCCTCTTCCACCCTTAGAACAAAAAACACCTCTCACTCTAAGGGCGCATGCGATTAAATTGGCATAGGGCTTATTTGAAAGGGCTTGTTTCAGCTTTTAATTTCTGATAATAGCGAAGTTTATATCACGTCAGTATTTTGCCCCACGATTTTTCAATAACTGCCAAAAACGCCGTTTTTAGAGTTTCAACCCCTATTTTCTCGAAAACGTGACGTGATGGAAAGTTTTTGATTCGTGTTCAGCACGAAAAATCCATTCGGAAACACTAGGTCCCACCTTATTCGCAAAACTCATGTAGGCCAGTGTAATGATTTAAAGTTTATGCATACTAAAGTAACTTAAAACTAGAGGAAGGAAGTTGCGGACACTTAGACCAGTTGCAGGAGTTTTTTGTTGTTGTGCGACTGTGCCCCTAAAAAAATTGTATTGGGGCGACCTCAGTCCGCAAATTTTCTTAGCGACTACTACGGTTCCTGGTTCAGGATTATGTCTATACATCTTTCATCTGCAATGCCTGCATCATTTTATTTTTTTACTACTTTAATGTTTCGTCTGCTTCGTCTTCCAAGTGAAACAGCCAATTTTCCTCGCACTAGTGAATATACAATAGAGACAGAGGCGATTTCAGAGTACGTCGAAGATGCTCAAACGCTTTCTGCAACCTCATTCACCTCTTCAGTCAGTTCTCTCTCCATATCATCCTCACTGTCTTGATCTGTGGAGTTCGCGGCCAGATAATCGTAGGCGAGACAGTTTGGGTCCTTCCCTCAGCAGCTTCACTCTTTGCTTAACGCTGTGTTTTACCGCTGTTTGGGTTGGGCCCTTATTGCTTGTTTGGCTTCGTTCATGGTTTTTCACTCCCGTTGTCGCCTTCGCCTTATTTTGGAGTTCAGTGTTATATATGCCCACATATTGGGTAACCCTTTACATATATTACTAACGTAGTGATAAGATGGCAACTCTGTCAAACATTTGTAGATGCTGCTACGCTCTTTTACTTTAAGAATAAAGTTAGTACTCAATGCATACATTCGTCTTTCCTTCGGCCTACGTCAACAAATATGTAACACTGAGGATGTCGGCATATCGGATGGTGCATGCCATGCCTTTTTGTTTTTCTCTTTTGTTTATAATTTGGGCATGAAACGTATGGCAGAAAAGTTTGTTATGACATTGCTAGATTTTTTTCTCCCAAAAAAAAAAAACACTGTAATCATGCCTTAGTCACTGTATTCATCGGACTTGGCCCCCAGCGACTTTTACCTGTTTCTAAAACTGAAAATGTCCCTAAAAGGACGGCGTTTCGCCACGATAGAGGAGATATAGGATGCATCGCTAAAATAGCTGAAGCCCATACCAAATAGCGCATGTCAGGAGTGCTTTCATGATTGGAAAAGTGTATTATATCTGAGGGGATTACTTTGAAGGGGACAAAATAGATACATACGTGTATGAATAAAAAAATTTTTTCGAGAAAAATAAAAAATCCTATTTTGTTTAACACACTTCATATTTTTTGGATAAATAAAGAGCGTGATTAATTTATTTCAACTAATTGTACAGCAGCAAAGTGATAAAAAATATTTATGGTGTCCCAAATTGTATTATTAAGATTTATCAAGAAAACGCATTTTGTATGTTATCGTCTAACATTCTGCTTCTATTAACTGAGAAAATTTTGATGGTGGTATTAAATATTTGAGTGCAGCTTCCCTGCTTAATCACGTTTTATTTTTTATCTGAATCATTTCATACCTGAATTCTGTTTCGGACTGGAAAATTGAAAATAAAATTTATATGCGAAGCATTTAATACTGCTGGCTTCCAAGTAAACCCAAGTAAAAAATAAATATATCAAATATATATATATATATATATATATAAATCAATTAGTAATGAAATATATTCCAAATTTAAGGCGTTTATAATTTTTAACTAGTTTTAATCTTTTTTTTAGTGTGGTGAAAGGCTTTGCTGTGCTCCAATTCTGAGTGGTTTTGTTTATTATTTTTGTTTTTTGCTTTATTTCGGGTTTATTTAGTTTCAATTTTAAAGTTTTTTATATTGAAGACACGAGGGTAAATTTGATGTTTTGTAATGCGTGTGAAAAATAACAATGCATTTTTTCTCAATATTTATTTACATTTTGGGGAATTCCCCTTTTTGATATTTTTCTCCACTCAACTAACATAAAAAATAGATTTGGGATTCCCTTTTTGGCTCTTTGTTTTGAAGGAGCGCACTGCTTCAATCATTTTGTGTGACTTTTTGGGTCGATCGGACGTGTTTTTTTTTTTACGAAATGGCGTACTTGAACGAAAATCAACTACGAGAAGTGATATTTCAGAATCGGATATTGATAATAGTTCAAAAAATAACGAAACAAGTTTTACGGATACAGACAGTGACCGCGAATCTGTTTTAGCTGCAACTGCAACTGCAACCAAATGGAATGGAGTGCCGTTCCCTTACCTCAGCCTATTCGAACTACTACTGAGAATATTATTTCCACAAAAGCAGGGCCAACTCGATTTTCAGTGTCTAGATGTAATGGCATGTTATCAACTTTCTTGTTGTTTTTGTCACATCCAATAGAAAGAATTATCATTGAAAATACAAATAAGTACGGCAGGGTCAAGTTTGGCGACAAATGGAGCGATATAGATGAAGACGCATTGCGCGCATATATTGCTGTACTCATTCTTGCAGGGGTATATCGGTGTGTATGTTATTGTTTATTTTATTTCAGTGAAATAGTTGTCTAATATATAGCATTTTCAATGACAGAGCCAAAACTGAAGATATTCACGGCTTATTTGATGCAAAATTTTTCCGCCCCATTTTCCGCTCAATAATGTCTGAAGAAATATTTCATATGATTTCCAGTGCACTCCGATTCGATGATGTTTCGAGTCGACAACAAATGCAGAGTAGCGATAAATTCGCTCCTATTCGTGAACTGTTGGACCGTTGTCAAGAACTTCTTCAAATGTTTTACAACTGTCATGAAAATGTCACCATTGAAATGTTGCGTTCAGAGGACGCTGTTCTTTTCGACAGTTTATGCCATCAAAACCAGCAAAATATGATTTGAAATTTTGGCTGGCGGTGGACTCTAAGTCAGGCTACGTATGGAAAATACAACCATATCTTGGTAAACCTAGAAATGGAAAGCCTGGAAAGAACCAAGGAGAACGTGTTGTATTGGAGTTGACAGAAGGCTTGAAAGGGCAAAATATCAACGAATGAGTTAGCGAAAAAACTTCATGAAAGAAAACTTACATATGTAGGAACAGTACGCAAAAACAAAACTTTCATTCCTCCGAAATATAAGATGGCACCATATCAAATTTCAAGTTGATATGGACGTTTTTCATACAAATTCAAAAAAGTGAGCTGGTGGTTTATATGGGAGTACCTCAAAAAAATGGGCGGGAGACGACCATTTGTATATGTATATGAAGCGGTTGTCCACTAAAATCCACCAAATCGATTTTTAAGCTAATATTGATCTAAATAAAGATTTTTATCATAAAAAACAGTAAACTGGGCGGTGGGTTTGTATGGGCGGCACCCGAAAAAGTTGGCTGAACACGCCCATTAGTCTATGAATGTTAAACGGCTGTCCATAAAAAGGCATTCTAACCTAATATTGACTTTAATAAAGAAGTTTTTCATACAAAAACACAAAAGTCTGCAGTATGTTTGTATGGTTGCTACCCCAAAAAGTAGGCGGGTCCTACCCATTAATGCATATGTGAAGCGTCCGTTCAATATAAGCTACCATATCAATTATTAGTCTGATATTGAATACAATAAAAAAGTTTCTCGTAAAAAAGTCAAAAGTAGGCGGCATGGGGCTACCCCAAAAAGCGGGGATAGCGGGCCAATTTTGATACTTTACTAAACTGCAACGAAAATAAGTGTATGTGGCAGGAATTTAATGCACCAGTGCAGTCGCAGGAATTTAATGCGCTGCACTATGTCAACCTCATCATACAGCTCATTCATCTCATACGGGTCCTAAACTCGACGCCGTCTCTAAGGGGACTAAAAATCATGCGAAGAATCTTTCTCTCGAATACCCCTCTGCGCCATACAGCAGGACCGGGATTATCAGTGTCTTATAGATTTTTATGGTTCGTAGTTCGATAGAGGGCCCTACTTCTAATTTGCTTGCTGAGCCCAAAGTAGCAGCGATTAGCAAGCGTGATTCTTCGTCTGATCTCTCGGCTAACGTTGTTGTCGGCGGTAATTTCTGTTCCTAGATAAACGAAATTTTCTTCAATATTGACGATGAAATTCTCCATACTCACAGACTATCCAAGACGCGCTGATGGTTTGCGAGTGGACACCAAGTACTTCGTCTTGTCCTCGTTCTCAATCTGTTTCTCAATCTCCGAGAACGCCCTGCTTACTCGCCGAACGTTGATGCCTATGATGTCTATGTCATCAGCATTTGCGAGTAGCATCACTTCCTTATGGAAGATCGTGCCCGATCGTTCCACGTATGGGCATTGGCGTAAGATGTACTCCATCAAGAGATTGAAATAGTCGCAGGATAAAGAATCACCCTGCCATGAAACATCTCTTGGTATCAAAGGGTTCGGGAGAGTTTCTTTCCTACTCTGACGACGCTTTGGGTGTGTGATAGCGTGCAAAGACGAACTATCTTCGCTGGGATACCAAGTTCAGATAGGGCGTTGAGGAACTTCCTTCTTATCGGCGTGTCGAAAGCGTCCTTATAATCGACAAATAGGTGGTGTGTGTCTTTGTTATTCTCACGGGTCTTCTCCAGGAAAATTTGGTCACTGATCGACTATTTGGTCTGAGGGCACACTAGTTCGGGATCTCTTTTTTTGAAGATAGGACAAATAACACTGAGATTCTATTCGTTGGACATGCATTCATCGGACCATATTTTGCATTAAAGATTGTGCATACGCCTTATCAACTCTTCGGCACCGGAATAACTCAGCTGACGGCTCGTCGGAGTCTGCCGCTTTGGTATATTATTTGGCCTTGAATTTGTCCAGTTCATCAACCACCTGGACATCTGCTCCTGCCCTATGGAGAGACAGGACTTTCCAAGTACATATCCATAAATTATTATCCTCATTGTATCTGAGGCTTCTTCTGTGTTTTCACTGAAACTGTTGTTTTGCCGTGGCGGGCACCAAACCCAGCGCACCAACCGCTACTTGGGGGAAGTGTTGCCTTCTCACGATTTGCTCACTATGGAAAATCCGTGGCTTACCCGGGAGATACGTGTACTAACGGACGTTTGTGCGCTGATTGAGCCGACTGCAAAGATTCGTAATATCGCCATTCCCAAGAGAACGGCCAAAGAACATTCCACTTCTGCAAACGACACCATCTCCCAAAATGAAATCATATTTTGAAATGCTATTGGCGACATTCTACTGAATCCTCTAAAAGAGGTCACATCAGCGCTCTGCAATTCTCGGAACACTAAATGCGCTATGTCGCGACCTTCACCGCTGCACACCACCCATTTCCAGCACCAAAGCTTTTTGCTTTCACTATTTGAATTTTTTTATTAGCTGCATAAATTGCTAATATAGTGTTGTAAATGCGACTCTGGTACCACTCGTCAACACTGAAAATGTAGCTGTCAAATTGACCACTTGACCACAAGTAATATTTTTATGTGATATTTTGACAGTTGCATGAAACACAAGTCAGATAACATGACACGTAAATATACGGTGTAATCTAAAAATATCTATTTTTTTAATTTATCCATCGACTTTTTAAACTCGGCTTTTGGGATGTTCTTTAGCACCTGTCTCACGGCTGCTTATATGGCTGAAATGTCATCGGGAAAAAAGCTACTTTCATTGAAGTTTTCATTTTTGGGAAAAGAAAATAATTGCACGGTGATAGATCAGACGATTACGTAGGGTGGTCGATGAGACAAATCTGTTTTTTCATTAAAAATTCATTTACTACGCGAGCGATATTTTGATCATCATTTAACTTCAAATCTTCAGTTAATATTTTGTAGATTGTAGAGTAAGATGAATTTAATTCTTCTGTCAGCATTCTCACAGTGAAATTCGCATCAATAGCGATGATTTCACTTACTTTGTTCACTAACTCAGCACGATTAGAGACTCCGGGTCGTCCAGGTCTTGGATCATCATTTAAATCATCACGAGCGTTTTTAAATCGTTAAAACCAAGTGTAAACTGGAGAACGACTCATATTGTACAACCATTATCATAAACTTTTTTTAACAATTCGTAAGTCTCAGCAAATTTTTTCCGAGTTTAAAACAAAACTTTATATTTGCTCTTTGTTCCATTATGTTTTTACGACATTACTACAAAAACTGCTGTTATTAAAACGTGTGTCATTTTGCGACCTGTCAAGCGATTAGCATGAACTTAGTTGCTTTCGAAAGAAGAAAAATGTACCTTTCCAACACTGCCAACATTTAATAGATGGCGCTACGTGTTGTATGATTTAAATTTAAAGTACGGTTATTTTTATATCATATCTTGTACGTACATATAAAATATTAACTACGTTTTATTCAAACTGATAATTTGAGTGCGTGTATTTCAAGTCGATTCATTTAAATTAATTATTATCGGTTAGTATACTTTGGTTTATGCTGTGGTTGTGCAAATCCAGTTTGTCTTTTTGATTTGTGCTCAACTCACTTTGGGTAAGTGTCGGGTCAAATGTATAATTGTCTTTGTCTCCACCACATACTTTGTCCACCAAGCTAATACTCCGATATTCGCTTCTCTATTGTTGTTGATATGTTTGGCATAAAATTTCTATATCGTTTACTACTATAGCGATCGAGAGGACAGCGAACTTGCAGCGAGAGTAACAGCAAAACCAATACACCTATCAGCGCCAATTAGTGCTAGAACAGACTATGAGCAAAGTTCGGCCTTGCTTGGCGGAGCAATTACAATACGGGAAAACATTCAAAAAATTTTGAAAACCTGCAACGACGAAAGTGCTTTAGTCGATGAGCTGGACTCTTGCGGGGAAAACGAAATATAATATATTAATTTGTTATGAGTAGGCGGCAAATTAGTCATGTAAGAGCATTTTTTTCCCCATGCACCTGTTCTCTCCTTTTCATATACCCAAAAAAGAAAAAATCTAATTGTCTTCCACTTACTAACGGATAACACTCTCTCTCTCTCCTATTTTTTTTTTACCGCGCAAAAGTTGTAAAATATATTTTTATGTACAATTACGGTATCTATATACTCTTCTGTATAGTTAATTTTAAGATCTCCTACATTTTTCTGCACCGCAACACAAATTAATCAGTCTAAATTAATCATTTTTTTCCACCGCACAGTAAAATTATATTAGATAAAAAAATTATGTAAATTTTAAATTCTTTACATTAGCTATGCATTTTTTTTTTTTTTTATTATTATTAATTTAAAATCTATCAATAAGACAATAACTAAGTTAGTTGAAAGTTCAAAATATAACAGAAATAGCTGTACTCCAGTGAGAACAGCTATTATATTCAAAATTCTATAATTAAGAGTTTATTTACAATATATACAAAATTTAATCTCTAAAAGGTAAATCTAACACATGATTTCTTTTAAGTCTTCGAGTTGTATCGCTATTATCTAGTAGGCCTATTGCCAAAGCATTTAAATGATCATGTAGTCTCTCAACATACCTTGTGCTTAATCTACGTATTTCATCTTTAATGTATGGAATATTTAAATCTTTGTGAATTTGGTCATTAGCCACAAACCAGGGGGCGTCAACATAAGCTAAGCGTTTTGGACTGATATCGTTGAAGAATTTCTATATTTGATTGGCTTGCAGTTCCCCATAATTGGATAGCACAGGCTTTAAAATAGCCTTGTAAAGCCGAACTTTGTTCTCCAAACTAAGCTGCGATTTTCTCCCAAGAAGCCAATACATTTTTTTTTTGTTTTTATGTTGAGTTTCTTCGTTTTGCCTTTAATATGACTTTTCCAAGTTACTCTCCGATTTATATCGAGTCCAAGATAATTTGCGGAGTCACTATGAGGAATTTGTGTATTATTTAAAAATACTGACGGACAATCTCCTCTTCTCAGAGCAAATGTGACATGTTTCGACTTCTCAGATATTAACCTTTATTTTCCATTTCTTAAGCCATCGCTCTATTTCAACTATTTCATTTTGAATATCTTGAGATACTTCTGCCGCAGTGTCTTTAGATGCAATTATAGCTGTATCATCAGCATAAGTGGCTACTTGAACATCACTGACAACAGGAAGATCGGCAGTGAATATTGTGTAAAGGACAGGTCCCAGCACACTGCCCTGTGGAACACCAGCATGGATACTATATAGTTTCGATGTTTTTCCTTCCATTTGAACATAAAAGTGCCGATTGCTTAGATACGATTTCAATAAGAGGAAAAATGGAGCAGGAAGCAGCATTTTCATTTTGCCACACTAGGTCAAATGCTTGTTGTATATCAAGAAATACTGCCGCAGAATACAGTTTCTTCTCGAATCCACTTGTAATTATATCCACTATACGATGACATTGCTCTGAAGTCTCATGACCTCTCCTAAACCCAAACTGATGCTCCGGTATTATATTGTATCCATCCAAAATTGGTAACAATCTACTCATAAGTATTCTTTCGAATACTTTGAAGAATGTCACCAGCAAGCTAATAGGACGGTAGGACGACAGAATATTTTCAGGCTTGTTTGGTTTTGGAATCATTATCACCTCCGTACATTTCCATTGTGTAGGAAAGTGATCCAGCCTCAAAATCGCATTGTAAATTAGTGGTAAAAATTGAATACTTATTCGGTTCCAGATCAATAAAGAATGTGTTCAATGGATGCTTGGTAATACGACCCCTAACATTACTTATATTCTTTACGCAATGACCTAACTCTTCAATTTCATTTTTAATTGAGTCCATTGGTGTAGAAAAATGTTGATTTTTAACTACAACTCTAAAAGAACGCTCTTGTTTTAACTGGTAAGTGTGAAACAAAACCTTATCTCTCTTAAGTGTTGTTATAAACTTTCTATAACTATCCACAAATTTAACCATAACGCGTATTTGACCGTTTCGTTGGGACTTATAGGTAAAATCTTCTTTCGAAAGAGTTTTGGTAATATAATTTATCATACCCTTTATGTCGTTAACATTAGCCAGTATTATTGGCGGCGGCTTCGGAGTAGTATTTCGCTCAGTTGATTCCTCTTTGTTTTTTCCTATTTTCGCTTCAGCATTTCCAGTTTCCTCTTTATCCTCCTCAGTCTCCACACTGCTATCAAGAATCTCGAGTTCAGCAAAACAATTTGTACTTTTAGATGTACTATGTGTTGGGTCTAACAGCAGTTTTTTCTTGGAAAAATTTGGCGAGCTGCAGATTGACCGTTTTTTTGATTTTGTTGTCTCAATTCTTTGCCAATCCAAACTCCCTAGATTAAAAGAGATTAGGCTCTCAGGGGTTTTAGTAGAACTTAGCAATAAGGTCAAATATCTGGGGCTAACACTAGACAGTAAGCTCCTATGGAAAACACACATGGAGGAAACCATAAGAAAATGCACAAAGGCAATCCTTGTGTATAGGAAGCTGGCCGGTAAATCTTGGAGGTGTAACCCGAAGAATATGCTGTGGCTCTATAACATGGTAGTGAAACCAATGCTACTGTATGGCATAGTCGCGTGGGGAGAACGAGCGAGCCAAGTGACAGCCACTAAATCGCTCAACTCCCTACAAACACTAGCGTGTGTTTGCATCACAGGGGCAATGGGCACATGCCCAACAGTGGCGTTGAAAGCTCTCCTAGATTTGACACCACTTCATCTGGAAATTTAACATAGAATAAAAGAAACGCTCTTAAGACTATCATTGAATGGAGACAAAGCTACCTCGGAAATCTGTCAGAAACGTCTCCGTACATGGACTAAGGGTGCATCCTTAATGTCCATGCCTAAAGACGAAATGACACAGAGGTATATACTTGATAAGAGATTTGTCATCAAATGGTCCGACAAAAAATAGTGGACGTCAGAGAGTTCATACGTACTTAAATCACACACCATCAAGCGTATATGGATGAATCCCTGACAGAAGATGGCACAGGCCTAGGATGGCACAGGCCAATTGGGAGTCAATGGGAAAACACACCAGTATCTTCCAAGCAGAAATGTGTGCGATAATCAGATGTGCGCAATTTAACCTAGATAGAGGCTATCACAACTGTGATATTGCGGTGAAGGCACTTAACTCCAACGTAGCTAAGACGAAGCTAGTACTTGCAGCATATGGACTATTGGAAAAACTATGCGAACATAACAGTGTTTCTCTGCTGTGGGTGCCGGGTCATAACAATATTCCAGGTAATGAGCAAGCATACAAGCTTGCCAGACAAGGAGCGGCAACGCTTTTGATAGGACCTGAGCCGTATTGTGGCATCGGGAGACATACTATATTGGATGTAATCCGCAAGGAGAAGGATATAGGATAAGGAAAACACTGGGCTACAAGCCAAGGACTAAGACAAGCAAAGTTACTTGTAGGGGGCTACAACCCGAATAGATCGCAAACTTTGCTTCAGTTAGGTAGGAACTAACTAAGAATATTAACAGGACTGCTAACAGGCAACTGTAGACTAAAGAAACATGTATATGTTTTGGGGATACATAACTCACCCGAATGCAGATTCTGTGATCATGAAGAGGAGACATTCATTCTGAATGTGAAGCTATAGCTAGAAGCAGACAACATACAGGCTTAGGACAGGTCATCTACCTCAGTAGGACAAACAATAGACCTTTTAGGTAGCAGTTTTTACATGTCCCCAACATAAATAATAAGGCTTGAACCTATCATAGAGCATCAACAACTAATACCTATGCATCAGTTCGGATTCAGAAAGCACCATTTTACAATTGAGCAAATAAATTGCTTTTACTATTTTGCTAGACAGGCACTCGAAAATAAAATCGCATATATTGTAGCGCATCGAGATATATAACCAACAATAATATCCATCATCACCTGAACGTACCCATTGTATTCAAAGAAATTGATCACTGCACTGTCAGATTCCATGTACGCCTAACATCCACCATTCAGAAGACTTCGACGATTTCTGCCAATTGAACTACAACACAGATTCTCATCCTGAAAGCAATAATTTTATATACCTGAATGTTTATATTTTTAAATTTGCATAATTTGCATTGCAACAACTCTTTCGAAAAGTCAAACATGGTATTTACAGACTTGCATGGCGTACTTTTCGTATGTTTTTGTTTGACCAAACAAATCAAAGCAAACACTGTGCGCATAAATCAAAAAATCAAATGGTTATGAAGATATATATGGATATGAAGATATATGAAGTTATAACGAGAATAAATGAAAGTAAATAAGAAAAAAAACATTAACTTCGGTTGAACTGTAGCTCTAATACCATTAACACAAAATTTTAAATCGTATTGTAATACATAAAAGTAGGGATTTAAATTGGGGCTACCCTAAAAAGTGGGCGGTACACGCCCACTAGTAGATGTGTGTGAAGCGATGTAGTTGATGTGTAGTAGATGCCGCCATATCGAATTTTAAGTTGATATTGACGTTTTCCATACAAATGCATAAAAGTGAACTGTTGGTTTGTATGGGACTACATCAAAAAGTGGGCGGGATACGCCCATTTGTATATGTATATGAAGCGGTTGTCCACTAAAATCTACCAAATCAAATTTCAAGCTAATATTCATCTAAATAAACATTTTTTTCATAGAAAAACGCAAATGTGGCCGGTGTGTTTATATGGGGGCTACCCCAAAAAGTGGGCGGGCCACGCCCTATTATCTAAGCATGTTAAGCGGCTGTCTATTAAAGGGCACCATATCGCATTTCAACCTAATATTGACTTTAATAAAAAAGTTTTTCTTACAAAAAGCCAAAAGTGGACTGTTGGTTTGTATGGGGGCTACCCCAAAAGTGACCCATTAATGTATATTTCAAGCATCCGTTCACTGAAAGTTACCGTACCAATTATTAAGTTGATCTTGACTACAATAAAAAAGTTTTTCATACAAAAAGACAAAACTGGGCGATGGATTTGTGTGGGGGCTATCCCAAAAAGGCGTGGCGGGTCAATCTTGATACTCTATTAAACTGTAATATAAAGAAGTGTATGTGCAAAATTTCAACTGGATAGCATAAAAATTGGTTACCAAAAAATGCGCAACAACATACAGACAGACAGATGGATAGACAGATAGACGGACATGGCTAAATCGACTTGTCATGTCGAAGAATATATGTACATATATACTTTTTGGGGTCTACAATGACACCTTTAATGCGTTACAAACTTTCAGACAAACTGTTAATATCATTTCATACTATGTGTGAATTGTATAAAAAACATTTTTTTTGTGATTTAAAACTTCAAAGTCAAGTTCAAAGTTTTCAATGGTGCGGATTTATTCTATTCTTAATTGTTTCTAAAATACTAATTTAATTCAAATTAGTCAACTGCATAAAGAAAGGTGAATCCAATTAATTACATCAGATAGTGTAAAAATTGTATACTTATATCAGTAAATTTATGAGACATTGATAGTTAAACTATCTAGCATGCACCCTAACATTCCAGACGACCTGAGTGCTAAAATTTCTTTAATTTTTAATTTAATTCTTTCCAATAATTTCATGCGCAACAAAGCTGTTCACAATCCCATCGACAACCGTCAATAAGTCGAAATTCCTGCCAAATACATATAAGAATACGAATAAAATTGAATATAATAAAAATTTGTAAATCTAAGCATATATATTAGAAATTTTAAAAACTGAAGCCAGAAACCAGCATTGCCGAGAAAAAAGGCAAGTGTATAAATATAAAATCTTCGGTTCCACCAAAGTTAACGTATTTTCTTGTTTTTGTCAATCTCGCATATAATACTTTCGCTTAACATTTGAAAAGAGGTCCCCGCCATCATTCTTTGGCTCTGAGTTTCTTACTCTCAAACGTCCTGGCCTTGCACTGTAGCCATAAGGTATTAGAAAACAATATGTTAAGTAAGTGCAAAGAGGCAGTCAACAGAAGGAATGGCACCTAAAAAGTACCTATATATTGTATTGTATTGTATTGTTGATCATCATCAAAAATCCGTTTGTCTAGCAGGCCTTAAAAAATTATTTTTTTCGTGAAAGTGCATTGGAAGAGCATCAGATAAGCCAATTTTTACACATGCACACACACTCATACACAGTGACATTCCGATATGCAATTCTATTGTCAATTGTAGCAGTCAATATTCACAAGCATTTTATTTTGTATACCCTGTACTCTTATGCTAGAAGGGTATATTAAATTTGTGCAGATGTATGTAACAAACTGAATAAGGTGTGGCAGACCTTACAGGCTATAGTTATATATCAATATTCTTCATCAGCATCAAAAGGTGTGTCGATATAGACAAGCTTCCATACAGCGGAGACCCCATAAAGTATATAAATTCGTGATCAGCATGTAAGACGAGTCGATCTAGTAATGTCCATCTACGTGTCTGTTCGTCTGACTGTCCGCCCAATACTCTCAATCTTTGAAATATTCGTTTGAAAGTTGAAGACTATTATAAAAGAAATTTAAACTAAAAAATTACCAAAATTTATCCATTAGTAGGTATAGCTCCCATACAAAAAATATTGATTTTGTTTCAATTAAAATAATTATTAATGCTAAAATAATAAATGTTTTCAAATTAGTCAACTGCATACAAAATTTGAATCGAATAAATTATAATGATATTGTATAAATTGTACATTTGTATCAGTAAACATTTGAGGAGTCGATACTTCGGCTGTCTAGTGTTCATCCTAATATTCCAAACGATCCGTGTTTTGCGCCCATTCGATCCAAAATCTCCAAATTAATTCTTTCTAATGAGCAACACCATATTCCACAACCCTCTATCACCCATCTACAACCATCGAAAATGTCACATTCATACAAATCACTTACACATGTACATCAATGGGCGTTACCCTTTCCACTTTTTTGGGTAGCCCTTGTATGGGGCCACCATCCACACTTTTGGTTTTGTATGTTTATTTAAGTCAATATTAGCTTTAAATTCGATGTGGTGGCTTTTTATAGACAGCTGATTCATAAACATATAGTAATTGGCGTGCCCCCATTCGGGGTAGCCACCTTACAAATCAATGGCCCATTTTGTGCTTTTGTATTAAAAACTTCTTTAATCAAGTCAATAGTTTGAAATTCGATGTAGTGGTTTCTTATGAGCTGCTGTTTCACATACATATACAAATGGGCGTGTCCCACCCACTTTTGGTGGTAGCCGCATACAAATCCACCGCTCACTCTTATGCATTTGTATGAAAAACTTCTTCACTCCGTATCAGCTTGAAATTCTTATAGATGGTCGCTTTGCACACATATGCTAATGGGTGTAGCACCCACGTTTTGGGGTAGCCTTTAAATAAAGACTTGTGTTTTGTTAATTAATCTAGAAACACATATTTTGTTAATGATCAATCCTAATAAAATATCCCACATACGTTCACATCGGAGTCTTAGACAAGATACAGGGTATCTCTAAGTTAAACACACACGACTGCAGTGTTCTTTCTTGTTTAAAATAGACATGCCGCAGTTAATACCGATTTTTGCGCTGACTCAGCCATAAGTTGAGTAGGATGCAAGGGGACAAACAAAAAAAAAAGAAAAATAATGGGCCAATCTATAGTAAGAAGCAGAAAAAATCCATATGCCAGTTTATTAATAGAAATTGCATTTGGTTTATTGCAAAAGCCATTGACAACGCTGATGACTTGTATGAGAATGATGATGATCATCATCATCATCATCATCATCATCATCATCATAATAACAATGAATGATGCCTATGCGCTGATTTTGAAATGATGAAAAATGCAGAATTGCGCTGAAACGGAGCGGAGCGGAGCGAACAATGGCAATTGTTGCCATTTTGCGATTTATTGAAATATTTTTTCCTTTTTTTGTAACGTTTTTTCTTTCTATTTATTATTATTATTATTTTTTTTTTGTAGTATATAAATTTTTTTGTTTTGCGACAACACTCCGTATGAGTAATGGCTGGCTGCAGGAACGGCATGGAGCTACTACAAATGATACTGCTGCTGCAATTGATATTTGAATACAGCAGTCACTTATTGCCTTTCCTAAGGAGCTGTCGACTGACAGGCTTTCAACTGTATGCCAAATATGAGGCAGAGTGCTAAAATATGCCACAGATGAAATGTTACGAGTCTACGAATTGTTTGGCATGAATGAGTTTGTATGCATTTGAACAGCATTTGGCAATTAGCGCAATATAAGTGAAAAATAAAATACATATTGCATAAAAGAAGTAAATAAAACTATTACATATACGCCAGGTAATTCGCAAACAATGAAAACCAGTTGAAAAACAGGTAAGGGCAATTTCAGTGGCTCTTCAACTGGCCGCTCAGTTATCCGTGCAGATAACTCTTTGCCTGACAATCATTTACAGCACAACAAATCAATTGCCAATTTACTTGCCAAAAAATCATTTTTCCCAGCCAGTATTAAATGAAAGAGACAGCTAGTGTGAGTAATGAACAGAAGCAGGAGTAAAACTGAAGAGGTAGCCTTGCAGCTTTATAGAAAGACAATTGAAACGAACAGTGGCATCTTCAATTCAGGCAAATTAATCAGTACTAATACAAACAAAACTACCCGCCGGTATTCACAAGAGGCGAATCTACTAATAAATTCACCGCTCAGCTATGCATTACAAAGTTAATTCACTAGACCAAAGAAGAACTTTGAAAAGAACAAGAAAAAAAGTTAATTCGGTGGAACCGAAGCTTTAATATCATTCACATAAAACTGTGAACTTAGCATGTGTAAAAATATTTGTAAAATCTAACAATTTAACGTGTCATGTTAGTTTGTTGGGGCCTATCTCTAAAAGTGGGAGTGACACGCCCCTTAATAACAATGTGCCGGATTTCAGCCAGATATCTTAAAAATGACACAATAAAAATACTCAACATCCAGACGGATATTATTCACTTATGGTACGACGTCCAAAAATAATTAATTAAAATTGAAAATAACAAAGAAAAATTACTTATGCAAAAACATTATTTGTTCTTTTCTATTCAAACGCTGTACTCAAAAATGACAAAGTACCAAAAGTTCGGCAGAAATAGTGTATTTATCTATATTTTTATGGTGTTTTGGACTATTTCTATTTTTTCATTCGGTCACTCTTTAGACAAAAAGTAAATTAAGGCAATTGCATGTCATGTGCAAATGTTGATTACACTCAATGCTTTTATCTACTGATTCTTTATATTTTAATAAAACATAAACAAAAGTCAAGTGTGACCTATACGAGTCGATGTGAATATAGCTATCCCTTTCGTAAAGTCTTTTTCGTGTTTAAAATACCAGAGCAACGAAGGGGAAAAGAATTTGCTGATTATTATTCGTGTTTCATAAGGCTATTAGCAATATGCAGTCAATTGGTCTGATGATCTGTTTTGTCATTCCCTGAAACACGTGTATCGAAAGCTGATCATTTTTCTGTGTAAACAAAAAAGACGTTCATTATTCCACCTTTCGCAATAAGGAAATAAATAGTATATGTACTATTGAGCCAGCTAAAACAGCATAAACGTTTTCATTACAGACAAAATCAATTTGAAAATTGAACTGGTGGCTTCTTACGGACAGACGCTTTACATAATTAATAAGGTGCGTGTCCCATCCACTTTTAGGGGCCGCCAACAAATTTAAAACAAACGTTTGGGATATTATGTTTTACAAGTACTTATTCATATCATTCACACATAGTATGACAGTTGTAACGCATAGAAGGAGGCACATTAGACCCCTTCAACTACAACATAAAAAATTAGGTGCTCCAACGCACTTAAAATGTTGACAGAGGCATTTGGCAAGTCTACTTTGACAAAAAGAACTTCTTCACAGAAGGTCGAGAAGATGTTAATGACGATGCCCGCACTGGACGCAGCAGCACGTCCGAAAATGCTAAATTTTGACCAAAAGTACCGTCGAATGAGCATCGCTCAGAAGCTGTTGAATGACATCAACGACGATCCAGATGTTTTCAAAAGGGCCATAACTGGTGACGAAATATACACTGTACATGCACCTTCGTCACGCCAAGATATTGAGTTAATGATTTCTGCCACGGAATTGACAGAGCCGCCTACCATATAAATAATATCCGCCGGCGTATGTCAACCTCATCATACAGCTCATACAGATCATACAGCTCGTGGTTCATACGGGTCCTTAACAAGACGCCAACTGTAAGGCGACCAAAAAATCGAACGAGGAATCTTTCTCTCGAACACTCCTAAAGACGTTGTATCCGTTGATGTCCATGCTTCTGCGCCATACAGCAAGACCGGAATTATCAGTTTTGCGTCGGAAAAGGCGTTTTTTCTCTATCCCTCTAACAGCTCTAACAGCTCGCGTTGCTCCCGACTGCAGAGTTCGTTTGTAAGCGGCGTCTTTCTCTTAGCTTGGCGACACTCCAAGTCATATCCAGGGTTCGTCACAGGTCTGGTGTACCCAATGACCCAATGATCGGGACTGCGCCAAGTAGCCTTGTGTATGTCTCGGTGTGGAAATCTGGTGCTACTGATTACCATGTTCCGACCTGCGGAGAAATTGATAAGCCTCTCTCCATTGCTGGGGGAAGCGTCCTGAAGGCTAAATTTTGCGACTGTTGGGCCAAAGATTCCTTCCTTCCCAATGTTGGCGTTGAAATTGCCAGGCACGATTTTTACATCGTGATTGAAGCAGCGCTCGTAGAGACGTTCGAGACGCTCGTAAAATTCATCTTTGGCCGCATCGTCTGCGACTTCCGTCGGGCCGTGTTCACCAATCAGGCTAATGTTGAAGTACTTAGCTTTGATACGTATCGCGGCCAGGCGCTCGTCCACACGTATGAAACTGGTGACAAGACCACGTAGTTTCATACTAACCATGAGACCGCATCCAAATTCGTGCTTCTTCGCATGGCAACTATAATAGATGTCACAGGATGCCTTTTTTAATAGTCCTGTCCTATCCATTGCATTTGGTGTATTGCGGTGATGTCAGCCTAAAATTTTGTCGAGAACATCAACCAGCTGGATATCTGCACCAGCCCTGTGGAGGGACAGGATATTCCAGGTGCATATCCGTAAATCATAGTCCTTATGTTGGCTTTCAAGTTTTGTAGGTTCCTTGGGCGGTTGACATAAACGCGGTATTTTAAAAAAACCCACAACAAAACAAAAAAAACCACACTATGTCAAATCAGGAGATGGGGCTGGCTTCTCCCATATTGAGACGTAGATCCAGAGCGGACCACTGTAAGAGTGTAAGTTGAACAACGGTCGTTGATTATTTTATGTTAAATCCATCAGCTAACTATGATTTTCATCAGCTAACTATGATTATGATAGTATTCCTGATTTGTCCTTGCAACAGTATAACAACGTTTGCAACATTTCAGGTCGGCTTCTAGATCTTGTGTTTGTTGACAATGGTTTCAACATATCCGTTAACATAATTTCCACCATTACACTGTCTGAAGACAATTACCATCCTACTTTGGAGCTCTCTTTTCAGCTAGGTAAAGTTCCATGCTCATGTAATAATGACAGATCTCTTCTTCGTGTCACATATATACATAAAAAAAACCGAATACGCAAAGTTAAATGAATTACTCTTCAGGACCGATTAATCAGTTTTGAATGTCTGTACAGATATTGAGACGGCATTGAATACTCTCTATTCCACTGTTTTCAATTACTTTCACAGATGTATTCCTATCACTACTGTATCTAATTTTGCATGTAGATTACTTTGGTTCTCTCGTAGTCTCAGTCGTTTAAAAAATATTAAATCGCGCCATTTCAAAAGAAATACTTAGGCAAAGTGGTTTATTGTTGATCTTCGAAGCAAACGATTATTTCCTTTACAATTCTGTGAATGTGTTCCGCAGTGCAATGACTAAGGCGCAACCCCAAACTAGTGGTCGGCAAGTATGCCTCGATTAAGTTGTGGAAGAACTCTCCGAAGAAATATTCTTTCAAATATTTTCGAGAGTACTGTCAGCAAACTGATGACGCCGTACGAAGCTATCGCATTTGCGTGTTTTCCAGGCTTATGGCTAAGAATTATCTCTGAGCATTTCAATTGTTTTGGGAAGGCGGCCAAGCCTAATACAGTTGTTAAAAAGAACCACCAGCAGTAGAAAACACTTTATGTGGAAGTGCTTTTAAAGTTGCTGCATCAATTCAACAGCACACCAAATTGAAGGGAGTCGGTTGCCTTCTCGCAATTGGTTCACTTCGTGTCTAGCGGATGTTTGTGAACAGTTTGGGGCGTTTGCAAAAGAACTTTTATTGGTCATTAGCCATTGAATGGCAATAAATATCTATCTCCATTGATGTAGACTTCTGTTTGTTACGCAATATTTCAATTATGCCGCCAGTTGTGACGCTATCAGGGAAAGAAGCATTTCAAAAACTTACCTACATTTTCATAAGAAACGCAAATTGCAATCAATGTCAATAATACAACTCAAAAATATAAGTCTTTCGTAAGAAAGTCGATATCAGAAGTTTTGAAAGTTGCAACTAGGCAACCTATTACGGAAAAACATACCATATAAAGGGTATAAAATAGTCGATCACATAACAACTTAAATGCGGATGGTATGGGGACGACGCCTAGAAGTTGGCAGGACAAGCCCTGTAGAAGCTGATATCAAATTTCAAGTTGATATTGCCTGTTACAAAAAAGTTTTCCCATACAATTAACCAAACGTGAGGGATGTATTTGTATGGGGACTACCCTTCAAAAAGCGAGGGAGTTTAACCCACCGATATATGTGGTATACAAATAACTACATTGACCACAGTGCGCAAAGCCGCATATCAAATCATTGATAAAATTCAAAACAATTATATTTATTCATAAAATAATTTATACCAAAGAACCCATATACATATTTGTATGAAAAAGAAAGCTTTTCTCAGTCGAGAAGACAACTCTTTATACATACTGTTCGACTTTGGAACCATTTACCACAATTCCAAAACGAATTTCAAGCAAATATTGATTTAATACTAAAACACAAAAGTTGGCGGAAGGTTTTTATGGGGGTCATTGGAAACTACCACAACAATTATTAAGTTGTTATTGACTACAATACAAAAGTTTTTAAAGAACTTTTTACGAAAGAACTTGTTACGCCCACTACCTTAAAAAGTGGGCGTAACGGGTCAATCTTGATACTCTATTAAACTGCCATAAAAATAAGTGTATGTGCTGACTTACAATGGGATATATTAAAAATTGGTCCAAAAAAAGGGGCAACAGCAAGACAGTCAGACAAACAGACACAGCTGGATCGATTCGTCTCGCCGAGCTGATCAAGAATATATATATGTATATATACTTAATGTGAATGATAAAAAATTCTCTAGATATTACTCAGTGAAGGTAGCCTCCATATTATTAACTGTTTGCGAATTATGAATTGAATTTTATTATTATAACTCACAAATTGTTCATACAGAATATTTGAAGAGGGTGCTGCATATTCTGAGCTGTTTCGATATTCAAATTTTTATTTGTTTTGTTTTTTGTTATTATTTGGACAGAATTTTATTTTCTTCTTCTTCTTCTTCTTCTTGAATAAGCTACTTTTGTCTAGCAAATGGTTTGTCATTCGTGAACGTCTAATGCAATGACTTGTGTCGTATGGGCAAAATTCTTTATTCTCCACCAACCCACCTCCCCCCCACCGTTTGGTATACATTCGATTGTTGCTTTTAATTGGTGTAATAATACACGAAGAGCTTTGTGTACCAACGAATATAATCCTTCACGCAACGGCCGCAAATAAACTTATCTGTTATTTGAAGTCATTGTTTTCTTCAGCGATACATTTTAACAAGCTTTGTCTAAAATTAATGTCTTTTGATTAATCAATGATTATATTAGAAGAGCAAAATCAAACTCCCATTAAACAAAAAAAAAAAAAAAAAAAATGATAATTAAAGATTGATTTTGATTCTTCGCTTGTGTTATTAGTGGTTAGTGCTCGGTCGTAGCTGTCGAATCAGTTTCAGTTCGTGTCTGATTTCAATTGTACGATGCCTGTAGAAGAGAAGTTAATTATTTGGTAAGGTCCCTCAAAGCATGGTCAGCTAGTTTAGCTGCGAAGTTGTATCCACCATTGGACAACGGATGTTCTTTTAGCCAGACCTG